>JAJOOO010008974.1:0-25474 GCA_029582685.1 Solanum piurae
TTTTCTTATAAAGGTACTGTTATTCAAGTCTGTAAATGTGACAGGGGAAGTTCTTGAGTTCTTCATTTACAATTGTCCATCTCTTGAAGAAATGATCAGAAACGTTGGTAAATCTTCAGGTAAGAACTTCAATCTCGTACATGTAAGTGCGGATTTATGGCAAGACATTTTACTTCTACAACTCTTGAAAATGGTGGACGTCGATTCTACAGATGTCGACGTCTTAGGTCAAATTCTTGTGGTTATTGGAATTGGATTGATGAAAAACTTTGACGTCATGTGTCAACCATGATTCACAATCAAAAAGTTGAATTGGATTCAATTCGAAAAGAAAGAAATCATTTGAAGAAGATTGTGGAGGATATGGGTGGCATTGAAGATTCTTATTTGAAGGATATGACTGCCAATGAAATGTCTTATTTGAATGATATGGATAGAAATAAAAAATTTGATTTGACGAAAGTTTCTGCCTTGAAAGGAAAAATGTCGAATTTGGAGTTGACGGATAAAACTGAGAGTTTAAATATGAAGAAAGTATCTGGCTTGGATGATAAAGTTTTGAAGTTAGAGTTGAAAGTTCATCAATTGAAAAGTTTGTTTGCAGTTTCTTGGGTTATTATTATTGGTTTTGTAGCTGCCAAAATGATGTAGTGTGGTGCTATTATTTGTGTTAAGTTAATATTATTAGATTATGTTAGTTTTGTGGTTTTTTGTTATTGTAATGACCGAATTTTGCAACTTGATAAGCTGCATTTTGTTTTGAAAAAGTGTTAAAATGATGTAGGTTGTTGTTTTGTCTACTAATGAAGAATTATGTAGCTTGATATGCTGTATTTTGTTGATTCTCATGATCCTCAATCAAACTTGAAATTGGCCTTTTCCTTAAAGCACGTATATTTTACATGTAAATTTTCATTTTTTAGAAACTAGGATGTTGGAACCTAGTGGACAAGATGATGGAATAAGGTTGTGAAGCAACATTATGTAACACTGCACCATATGCATTTCCGATCGAGACAACTGGAGAATTAAGGTTGTGAAGCCACATTTTTTTTCTCTCTTTATGTTGTTTTCAATTTTTTCTTGTTCAACAACCATGGAGTAAAACAAAGGCATTTATGCAACCTGTACACTTGGTGTTTAAACACGAGAATAAATTATTACTCCTCTTGTCCCATAATATGTATCACTTTTCACTTCTCGATAGTCAATTTGACTAAACTTCGAAGCTATATTGATTAGATTTAAATATAGTCAATAATTCTATCTCTTACTTTTGCCTCTTATAAATCTTTGTCAAGGTTGACTTCAGAATTGCTTGCAATGCTTTGCTTGGCTGAGCTTCAATAGAGTTGATCAGCTTTGCATATGTCTTGTAAACTTATTCACTAAGAATCGTGATACAAGTTGGGGAAATAGAGTGTTTATTTGGGAACAAGGTTTTAGGGTTGTTTTAATTAGATGGGTTTTTTTGTATTGGGTCGGGCGGGTTTAATATGTATTGGTGCAGGTTTAGTTAAAAATGGGTGGGTAATGGGTGGGTTTGAAATTATATTAAATAATTAAATTGCAACCAATGGTTGAGCTCCACGTAATTAAAAGGATTATTTAATTATTTTAAATGGTGTTCCATTAATGAAGTGGCTAAAATTGGACCCAAAGGTGGATGGGGAGGGTATTTTGGAACCAATAGGTGGATGAGGGGTAGTGGTGTACCATTTTCAATACTTCGAGGGTATTTTAGGCCCTTTGTTAAATCTTTATAAATTTAGAGAAAAAATGGGTAAGATGTTCTTCTTTACGCTTCAAGAAGGTTTTTAAGGCATTTGAAGCGTCCGCTAACACGCGGTTATCCTGCGACTTGGTTAAATATTCGAATATTTTTTGGAAAAATGATTTAACATAAAAAAAAAATACAATATTTGATTAACTTTCAGAAAATAATTAAATAAATGACACATTTTATTTTATTTTATTTTTAGAGAAAGGTACCTAAAATGAAACATTTGAATTAAAATGCAAGTGGTTAAGATTTTAACAAAATTAGATTTATTATAATTTATTTGAATCTCTTTTTTAAAAATAATAATTTAGACCGATTTAGTCGATTAAAGTATGAAAATTATTTTTAATTAATTGAAGAATAAATAAAAGGTTTTGCCTAAATATATTCAATAAAAATACAAGAGTTGATAAAAAAAAAGTTTTATTAAAATAAACTAGCATAAAGAATATAGTTCATCTTTTGGCGAATCTAATTAAGTTTTAGAGTTAATAAAAAAATAAACAATAAATAATCACAATTAAATAAGTTAAGAGTAAAGGAGAAATTGAATTTGGGCTTGGAAAATTCTAAGAAAAAGGCCCAAAAATGGGTCTTTTAGATGGGTTGAAATTGAGGGTTTAAAGGGGCTAGATTCGTAATAAGGGCTAGGTTTGCAATAAAGGGCTAGGTTTTGAGAAAATTGATTTTAAAATATAGCCTAATTGAATTGGATGGTGAATTCGACTAAAATCTAAATATGACGAGTCAATATAATTAACTAACACGCTTCTTAATTTCAACAAAATAAAATGATAAACTTAATTAAACTTAAATGACTCAAAATTTAAACTAAACTAATTTAATAAAATACTTACGTAAAACGTGAAATCTTTTGTGATGATTTTTGAATATTTATAAAATATACTAATCGTATACATAACTATGAAAAACATATTTTATTATTTTCAAAATTATAAAATTGCCAAAAATTACGTAAAAATAACTTGAAAATATTTTGAAATTCATAAAACTAATTAATTCAAAATTATAGCCATCACTTTAAAATAACTAATTTAATAAAATATTTAAAATGAATAAAATCATTTTAAGATGATTTTCGAATATTCATAAATACATACAAAATTATATAGAATATATGTATTAGTTTAAAAATCATAAAAATGACGGAATTACTTAAAATGACTTGGAAAATATTTTGAATTTAATAAAGCCAACAATATATGAAGTTGTTACTAGAAATGACAAAAAGATGTTTATTCTTGGATAACAGTAGTTATGCACTACTCTTAAAAGGATTCCCTTAGACAGTGTTTAATTGAAAACCTTCAGCTCTAGAATATGGTCAATGAATCACTAAATGGATGTTCAATAACAATTAATGAGAGGTAGAAAGCAGGAAAGTGAAGCGTTTGTATAATGTTCTCCTACAAGGGAAAGCTAATCTTTCTGTCATGTTATACGTAGTATATAAGAGTTAAAGGCCCTCCTAATGTGGATTTGTCATTTTCTTATATAATACTTAAATGTTTACCTTTGATATTCCAAGAAACATATATAATAGCATATATCGTCAGTCAATTATATCAATTTGAAAGTACATGGTTATTATTCATAATTTATACATTTAATGTTACTCTATATTCTCTATTCTGGCATCTGCCATGCACACATTCACATATGTAAGATCTACTCCAATCAATAGACACAAACAGAGGCGTATCTAAACGGGGGTCACCGAGTTAACGTGAACCCATTGTCCCCTCCTGAGATCATATATAGTAGTGTTATATATTTTTAAAATTATTGAAATATAGATGTGTGAATCCACACTTGAAGTATCACATAATGTGATTATGACTGGGTGCACCTCCCTCCGCGAGGTTAGAAATTTAAATTTTATATTTATCTTGTTTTATTTTTCTTTCTAAAATTAGATAACACTTCTCTAAGTGTAATTATATTGGTACATATATATATATATATATATATATATATAAGAATTAATTTTAGATCTATAATTTTAAAATTTTAACGATTTTCAACAGGAAAAAATTAAATGTCGAACAAATCAAATTTATATCATAGATCAACCTTTTTATAACAGTACATCCACCATCTCAAAATCTTGAATACGCCTCTGGACACAAATATAAACTTATACTAACATTTTAGCATTATGTTCTTCTATAGATACTTATTCAATCAAAAACTTTATTTATTTTTTACTTCAAAAATAACTAAACAAAAATATGAAGCACTAAAAATATAAGATGTTGGGTTTGTGCTAATGTCCATCTAATTGGCTTATATGTTGAATAGTTGTTTTCAACAGTTTTATAAAAAATAATTCAATTTTGTTTTACCTACGTTTAAGATCTGAGGATTAGATAAGCCATTTTTTAGGCATTGATGGTGTTTATTTGTTTAATTTATGTAGAAATCTATATATTCTCTTGCGTAAACTTAAGCACTTATTCAAGCATTTATCATTGGGAAAATTGTATAATAGCAAACTATTAATTCAAATTAAATGTTATAACCACAATTTGATTTAATTGTAACCCGTAACAAACTGTTGTCATTCGCCTCTCTCCCTGAAATTCTCGCTTGCCACTCTCGTTTCTCGCTGGCTCCCTCGCCTGTCTCACTTTTATACAAACACAAATGTATAAAATGTGTTTGTGTTTGTATAAAGTGAGAGAAAACTATATATATATATACATATCTTTTCGTTCGCCTCTCTCCCCAAGAGAATCTCGCTCGCCACTCTCCTAGATCTCGCTCGCCACTCTCACTCGCCTCTCTCACTTTATACAAACACAAATGTATAAATTTTGTTTGTGTTTGTATAAAGCGAGAGAAAATTATATATACAAATACATATATTTTCGTTCTATACACTTATAATTATACAAATACAATTTTTTCCCTGCCCAGTTTTCTTTTGTCTTTCTCTCTTCTCGCTTTATACAAACACATATTATACAATTGATCTTCTTTTGTATAAGTATACCGAAACAAATTATACAATTGATTTTTTTGTATATGTATACTGAAATATACATAATAATAGCTATAGCAAACATAAAATTTGTTATAGAGTGCAATTATACAAACTATAGCTATAGCATACAAATATGATTTTTATGTTTGTTAAACCTAAAATTCACTCTTTACCATTTCAACAATTATAAAGTTGGGCCTGTGCTTAAGCACGGGCCGTGCCCCTCTATACATATTATTTTTTGTCCCAGTCTATGTGATATAATTTAAATTCGTAGAGTCATCATACTTTTTAATATAATTTTTAGATATTTAAAGTTGTTAATTATTGTGATTTATAGTACGTTTTACATAATTTTTAATAGTATATGTTACTTAAGTTGTCCCAACTATGTAATAATTATAGAATTTCAGTAGTCAACCAAATTTGTATATGCCTTTTAAATTTAGAAGTTGTGAATCATTGTAATTTATAGTACTTTTTACATAATTTTTAAATAATATATGTTATTCTCATTGTCCCAATTTATGTGGCATTATAGAATTCCGAGAATCATTTAAAAAAATTATATGTCTTTTAATTTTTTTAGTTGTTAATTATTATGATTTATATTACTTTTTACATCATTTCAAATAATATATGTTACTTCCTCTGTTCCAATATGTGGCATCTATAGAATTTTGAGAATCAACTTTTATATGTCTTATAAATATTTTAAATTGTTATAATCGTAATTTATAATAGTTTTTAATGTAATTTTTAAATATATAAAAAATTAAAAATGATAAAATAAATAAACTAAAACACAAAAAATATTTTTTTTTTCAAAAATGTCCTCCACTATAAACAATCATGTATGTTTCTATATTGTTGTAATCCTGAACTTTCTATATTATTCTCCACCACAATTAACAACAAATAAGACAACACTTTTTTCCTTGTAGGATTGATTAACCTAAGTTGAAAAATTACTCCATTTGTATGTTAAGACTAGGGTTGTTCATGGTTATAAAATTAAACCGAATCGCAATTCGAATCAAATCAATTAAAAAAATTGATATTTGGTTAGGTTTGATTTTAAATTTTGAAAAATCGATACTATTTGGTTTGGTTTTGGTTTTACTAAAAATTAACCGCAAAAATAACCAAACCGAACTGAGAAGTTATATATATAAATTTTATAATTATTTATAAATAAAATATAAGTATTTTAATAAATTTTAATTAACTTAAGTCTTTAATTTTACTATTTTCTGAAGTTCAACACTTAAATTTTAGCCCAACTATTAAAACCTTAAGTCTAAATCCCTCAATATTCATTACTTTAAAGATCACACTTTCTCTGTTCTTTATAAAATTTTCTAACGCAACATTGAATAATTTAAAGATCAAGCTAAAGAAGATGGTGATTAGTTTTGACTATAAAATATTGGTTATTTATTTTGAGAAGTAATTTCTCAATATTTTAAGGTGTAATTTTATTGATAAGTCTATTGATAAGATGTTGAGATCTCCAGAATATTGAATCAACTTTGTGCTATTAACAATGAGTTTTTTTAGTTTCAGAAACTTGGTACATTGGATGAATCACTTTGTTCGTGTAATAGCTTTTCTGTGAATTATTCATGTACTAAGTGTTTGTGTCTATCGAGATGCGTATGTCCTAAACAAACGTATTACTTTCAAACCCAAAAAAACCGACAATAACCAAACCGACGGTTATTTTTTTTATTTGGTTTGGTATGATTTTAAAAATTTAAAAACCGATTAAATTGATTTGATTTTGATTTTAACTAATAACCAATCCAAATCGAACCATAAACACCCCTAGTTAACCCTAGTTAACCCTAGTTAAGACGATTGACATATTACTTTATAATATATACTTTCTATTTTCGTCATATATCTTTTTCTTATATACTGATGCTAGTGGCAAGAAAATGATTATTTTGTCTTTCCAATAGAAAAACGCAAAACAAGTTGCGTATGACACCGCAGAAAAATCAAAGTATTAGTCAAAATATTATACAGTGTATAAAAGACGTATGCCATTGATTTTAAGATATATCGTTATCAGGCAAATCCAAAATTTGAATCTAGGTCTTATGAGTGGATCCTCTAGCTTTACCAACATCACAATAACACTTATATGCTTTTCATGAGTACACTATTAATTATATCCTAATTTCTGTCAATTTATCAAAATAGATATACATATATATAAATAATTTTTTTTTGAAATTAACCGATGCACGTGCACCCTCACATAGTGAGGTAGGTCTGCCTCTCGTTATCATCCTTTTGTGCTCATTCATATCTCTTTTTTTGTCAAGGTGGATGATGGATTAAACAAGACCTCAAAGCGTATTCCCTCCGTCCATTTTACTTGTTCATTATTAATTTAACATATTTCTGACAAATTAATAAATTAAAAAATAATTGTAGTATATTACTTTTATTAATTATAAGTCATTTAAATATTGAAGCTGGATGAATAATATTTAAAAACAAGGATAAAATTGACATAAAATAATATTGTCTTTTGATATTCTAACTTTTAAATTAGACAGAAAAAAATTGAATAATTATTTTTAATATACTGAACAAATAAAAATGTACATAGAAAGCATATTAATGAAAAAAGATCAGAGTACAGGACGGGACATAGACCATAACCTCCATACAAAAATGAAGAGTTTACATTACTAATTCTATCACTTTTATAAAATATTTTGAACTATACAAAAGGATGCTATACAATACAAGTAGTCAACACTATTACTTTGCTTTTAAAATCAAACTCCTCCTTTAACTTTGAATAATAATCAAACTCTGAAAGGATTGTCACCGTCAAGTTTAATTATTATTCAAAGTTGAGGAGATAGTTTGATTTTAAAAGCAAATTGGGAGGTGAAACAAGCTAAGCTTCATCAAATATGATGTATCACCTTGGATCTTTTTCCATAGTTGGCAAGGTAATTAACAATTTTATTAGCTTCTATGTAAGTATACGATCAAGGTGGGAAACTAAAATTGTCAACAAAGATTGGTTGAAGTAGTTGAGAATTGATAATGAAAGATATATAGGGTGTGTTTGTTACGGATTTTTTTTTTTTTTAATTTTCTTATGTTTGATTGGTTAATTTTTTTCTTGAAAGTTAAAGAAAATTTGTTGTAGTGCACTGATCACCTACATAATATATAGTCGCACAAAAATTGAAGATATTTGTTGGAATAGTCATACAAATTGTTGTCAAAAGAGGCAAAATAAAAAATAAACAAAGATAATAAAAGTCTCAAAGCTAGCTGGAATTTCGAATATTTTTTGGAATAGTCAAGCAAATGGTTAGCATAAGAAGCAAAACAAAAGATGAACAGAGTTTGTATAAGTCTAAGAGCATTCTGAAATGAAACAGTGTCAACGTTAGAGTTAGGGTGGTCACGATTCGGTTTGGGCTCTTATTGATCAAATTTAAAATAATATCAATTTAATTGATTCTTGAATTATTAAAATTAGATCAAATCAAATATAATATATATTTATCAATTTGATTGTTATCGGTTTTGATTTAGTTTGATTTGGTTATCAATTATACACGAAAATAAAAGAAATGATTCATTCAATCTTTTTAAGAAAAGACAATAAATAATCATTCAGAAAGAAAAATAGTAAGAACGACTAGCCTTACAAAATTTCTAATCACTAAATTTACTATGAATAATACTCTTAAATTCACCACTATTGGCCAAAACAAGGTAGAGACAGTGTTATTTCTAATTCCACCAAGAAATCTCATAAGTACATATATACACGAAACCAGCAAAATAAATGCTCTTCTCTTGAGTTTTTTTTGCTTTCATAAATAAATTTATAAATTGATGAAAATATAAAGATATTTAAATTATTTGTTCGTAAAAAATAACATATTATGTATATATAATTATAAAAAAAATATGTATATAATTTTTCGGTTCGATTCGATTAGATTATTTATTTAGTCTTTTTAAACAAAATCAAAACCAAATAGGGATGATTTCATAAACACCCCTTCAAATTTAGCTCTATCACACTAACCTTTCTTGTGGTTTATAATATTATGCTTACCTCCATTATTTTGATTTTCTTTGTAACTATTCTTTAAACCTTACTTATATAAATAAAATAAAATAAATGAGTTGTATCTCCGGTGAGCAGAGGTTGACGAGGAATGTGTTGCATTCGAATGCCTCTATTAAGAATATTTAAGTAAGATATTTTGAAATAATTAACTAATAAGATTATGATTAAAAAGGGAAAATTTGTAAGTAAAATTATATTCTATTTATTTTTAGTGATAAATAAGGTTTAAATAATAGTTACAAAATAATAAAAATAAAGGAGGAAAGTATAATATTGTAAACAGGGGCGGATCTATTAAGGCCAGTGGGGGTGCCACACCACCCACAAGCTTCGACGGAAACTGTGTATAGGTAAATATATATACAATATACATATATATTATAAATTTGCCACCCAGAGGACCAAATCACTTCGTGGTGCCCGCTTACAGAGGGTCATCATTTCTTTGATGAGGTTACGGGATCAAATCCCGCTTAATGCATTTCTTTTTTAAAATAAAATTGGACGAGACAATAGTCACTGTCAGCACTAACAAATCTTTTTTTTTTCTAATTGTTATTTGATTTATTATTAAGTTTTAATAAATAATTATTTTTGACTAATTTAATTTAATAATCTTTGACATTTCTTTATTTTTTATTAGTTAATATTTATTTAAAGACATAAAAGTTAAAAAGAAAAGTTTTGTTTTTTCTCTTTAAATTGAAAATCATGTCCGTCTTCTTCTTCTTCAAATATCAACCTCTCCCTCGCCCAATCACTCCGATTCAGCTATTTTCTTCGTCTATATTTGAATTATCAATTCGATACTTTCATAATTCACCAACCCTACCCTAATAACAGATTGGGTTGGGCCATCCCCATGGGCCTAGCTTTTAAGCCGAAGAAAGAAGCAATCATACCCCTAAGCCCATTTTGACGATTCTAAAAAGGGAAAGTTGTGCATTATAGTAAATTATTAATTTAAAATAAATGTTATAGCTACATTTTCATTTAATTCTAATTCGTAGCAAACACTTTGTCATTCAGAACATCTCACTCGCCACTCTCTCACTCGTCTCTCTCCTTTTATACAAACACAAATTGTACAAATTGTGTTTTTATTTATATAAAGTGAGAGAAAATTGTATATACAAATACATATTTTTTCGTCCTATACACTTTTAATTATACAACATAAATTACAATGTATAATTTGTGTTGTATAAAGCGAGAGAGAGGGAGAGATTTGATATACAAATATTTTAATTCGATTCAATTGTATACAAATTTAATTTTTATGTAGATATACAAACATACATATACATAGCAGTTACATATAAATAATTATCTAACCGATATTCATATACAATTGTTGCACTTTTATACAAACGAGATGTCTGCCTGCAATTTATACAAATCAGATGCTCCATAGCAAACTAGCTCAAATAGCAAAACTATAGCTATAGAGCGCTAATATGATTTGTATGTTTGCTATTCCTAAAATTTGTTCTTCTAAAAAGCAGCAAACAAATTGAAACAAATGTAGATAGAAGTTATTAGTAATAAGTTCATTTGAACTCAATATTTTCGATATGAAACTCTATATATATGAAAAGCTATTTCTGAAACAGATGACAGTTTCATGGAGGATGGTACACTTGATACAATTGTCGATGGGATTCCAGGAATGCGAAACATTAGGTTGAAGGACTTGCCAAGCTTTATCAGGACTACTGATCCAGATGATATTCTGTTAAACTATTTAAGTGATGAAGCATAAAATTGCTTGAAATCTTCTGCAATGATCATCAACACATTCACTGTATTGGAACGTGAAGTCATGGAAGCGATTCAAGCTAGATTCCCAAATATTTATGTTACAGGTCCACTTTCATTGATGGAAAAAACCATCCCAGAAAACGAATTGAGTTCATTTAAGCCAAGTTTATGGCAAGAAGAATTTCTATGTCTTGAGTGGCTGAACAAACAGGAACCAAGTTCGGTAATCTATGTGAATTATGGATGTGTGACATTAATGTCAGACCATCACCTAAAAGAATTCGCGTGGGCACTTGCAAATAGCAAACACCCATTCTTGTGGATTGTTAGGCCTGACATAGTGATGGGTAATTCAGCCGTATTGCCTGATGAGTTTCTTGAAGAGATTCAAGACATGGCATTATTAATTAGCAAGCTGGTGCCCACAAGATCAAGTTCTTTCCCACCCATCTATTGGCGTTTTTCTAACACATTGTGGATGGAACTCTACAATTGAAAGAAAAAGTTCAGGAGTTCCTCTAATTTGCTGGCCATTCTTTGCTGAGCAACAAACAAATTGTAGATATGCTTGTGCGGAGTGGGGAATAGGTGTTGAGATCAATAAAGACGTAAAGCGTCAAGAAATCGAAGCAATTATTAAGGATATGTGTTGGAATGTATGCGTCCACTTATCAGTCAAGGATCAGGTCCTTTGACTCAGCAAGAAAAGTAACTAACAATATGCGTCCACTTGTTTCGATGGGACCAGGTCCTCAGCACAGTTACAATAACAAACAGTAAAATAAGTGTTGAAAGTAAAGATTGAACAAACAACTTTACGTGGAAACCTCCTTGCTCAAGGGAGTAAAACCACGACCTGTCTCAACAGGACTTTTCAAACTGCTTCTACTAATCTTCTCCAAGAAAAAGTAAAAGTCAGTTTATAAAATGAGATTAGTCTGCTAATCTCCACACTAAGCAATACCTCCTATCACTTAGCTGAGCCAGAGAAGATACAACACTGCCCACTATACTAACCCTCACTGATTAATATAGACTTTTCTAAGCGGATACCACACCGCCCACTAAACCACCTAACTCTAGATGATTTAGATTTTGACTAAGCAACACACAGGTTGCCCACTAAACCACCACCCTCTGGACGATTTAGATTTTTAGAAACCGAAACAAGATCTGAATCCTTTATAGATTAGGAACAGATTTACAATATAAGCACATAAGACACAAAGCTCAAAATACAACAAAGACTCTTCTTCACTCTATCAGGTCCCTTTGTTGAGTTGAGCAGTGTTCTTCCTTGAAGATGACCTTCTTTTCAAGCTTATGAATTTTCAGAGAAAATCGAAGTTTTGTTTGCCAAATCTTTAGTTTGTGTATTTTGGAAAGAGATAATATAAATCAACACAAACTTGTTGAAACAATCCTATTGGTTGAAGGCATGTTGTTTAGAAAAGTTGTGCACCTACCACATCAGAGGTGACAACTTTTCTGACAGCCGTCTTGTCACCTTTTCACGTAAATAATCTTGCAGGGACCAGGTCCCTTGCAAACTTCTTTATGAGTTCTTGAAAGGCTTGCTGGCTGACTTTCTCTTTTGAGTGAATGAATTAATTTGTTGTTTGTCATGTTGACTAAGTCAACCA
Organism: Solanum piurae; assembly: GCA_029582685.1. NCBI lineage: Eukaryota > Viridiplantae > Streptophyta > Magnoliopsida > Solanales > Solanaceae > Solanum > Solanum piurae. Next base: position 12,315 of record JAJOOO010008974.1, read on the forward strand.
TAAAGAGTTATTAACCGCTGGACAAACAACCTCGCCCATTCTGATTGGTGCGGTACACTGACGGCCTCACCAACCTCTGACGTGACAGCTTTGCAGTTGTATCCCATTATAGATCTGGACGAGAGAACTCAGCCAGGGACCATGTCCCTTTATTTGTGAGGATCATCAAAATACCTAGAATACAACAATATGTTAGAAGGTGAAAAAGGTAAGAAGTTGAAAGACAAGCCGTTGGAGTGGAAGAAGAAAGCAGCAGAAGCAACTGATATTGGAGGGCCTTCATGGAAACACTTTGATACATTGTTGGAAAGACTTCTCCTTAATAGGGAATAGTATTAAAGGAAAATTTTCAACACTTCAAATAAACAATTTCCAAGCAAGAGAAATGACTAATAAGCAATATATAGTCAGCTAATTTTGTTTCCTATAAAAAATTTGTCTTAACTAAATCAGATCGTTTGGTAGAGTGTATAAAAATAATGTAAAATAGAGTATATTAGTAATGCTTGTATTAATAATGTTTGTATTAGTAATGCTTGACATTAGTTATACATAAATTATTTCGTATGTCTTGTTTGGTTTGATATATTAAAAATAAGGGAAAAAGGCCTGAAATATATCTGAACTTTGACCGAAATTACTGTAACGATATCGAACTTTGGAAAGGATCTTTTACCCCCCTGCACTATTTAATAGTGTATTTTAAAGGTATATATGTACCCACGTGGACATCATAAATATTGCATCATTATAAATAGTAATGTGTCCACGTGGGCACATATATACCTTTAAAATACACTATTAAATAGTGCAGGGGGTAAAAGGTCCTCCATAAAGTTTGGTATCGTAACAGCAATTTCGGCCAAAGTTGGAGTATTTTTCATACCCTTTAATTTTCCCTAAAAATAACATGTGTTATAAAAAAATATTTTATTTATAAATATACCCTTCACAATTATGGTGAAAATGATGTAAAAAAGATTTTGAGGGGCGATGGTGTCTTTAATCATGCTAATGCATGCATTAAAATATCTTGCATTATTAATACAAAAAAAATCATGGTATTAATAATACACACACCTTAATACACAATAAAGTGTATAACTAAACTTGCAATAGTTATGCATAACATGAAAAAGTATATCAAACAAGGTATTACTAACACATAGAATTAATGCATGCATTATTTTTGCTAATACATTCTATCAAACGACCCCTAAAAGAATATGGAGTTGAATGTTGATCCCTTTTCTAGTCTTTTTCTGTTTTTTTGCAAACTCCTCCATTTAAAAAAGAATGACCTAGTTTGACTTGACCCGAAATTTTAAAAATAAATAAAAAAGATTTTCAATCTTGAGGTCCTAAAGTAAAGTTATGTCAAATGTACCAAAATGTCATTTAATCTCATGATTTTAAACATGTCATTCAAAATGCTGAAATGAAAAGTATTGTAACAACATAAAAAATCAGGGGCGGAGCTACCGTATCGGATAGGGGTTCGACCGAACCCACTGGCTTTTCCGTAGACCCTATATTTGTATAAAAAATATGAAATAAAATGTATATATTTATTTCCTGCAAACCCACAATCACAATGAAACGATTGGTCCAGTGGTATTTGCGCACCCAATAAATTCGTTCGGCCCCCACTGGGACTGGTTCGAAACTGAGTATCCACCGTTCATTTTTGGGATAAGTATTTGTGTTGTACTCTAATACAACATCCTAATCGGACATTCAAAAAAGTTTAAACCCAATTTCTTTTCTTTACTTTTTTTCAAAAGTTAGGGTCTAACTTTTATTGTTGATCTAATTGTTACCGTCCGAAATCTGGCCTCCGGTATGTAATCTTGTCTCTCTCTTTTCATTTTTTTTCTTACTTGTTTGCTTTTACATGGTATGATTATCTATTCAAAACTTGATTTTTAATCTTTGATTCTAGGGTTATCCCACATATTGATAATTTATTATATTAAAATAATTGTTGTTTGCTTTTCAAAATTTTAACTTTTGGTTGACGGGCAGTAATGGTTCAAGATGATAGTTAAACTAGTAAAATATTTGTTTTAGGCGCCAAAATATTAGTTTTGAATTTAATAATTGTAACCTCACTTAGAACAATATTGAAGATTATAGTAAAAATGTTCAAAATTTGATGGTTGTTACTTTAGGTTAAGATCGTTGTTCTTTTTAAAATTTAGAATCCACTAGTTTGAAATCCTGGTTCTGCCTCTGGAAAAAATGTTCATTCTTTTTTAAACAGACTAAATAAGAAAACGTATCATTCTTTTTTAAATCAATAGAGTATTATATTCCTGAAATGTGTATATCTTAATCATTACCACAAAGAATCTTTACTTGATTCTGTGTTGTTTTCCACAGGGTTTCATATCATACTCTGAGATAATATCTTAGATCATTTAACTATGGTTTTCTTTCACTTAGAAAGTTATAACTTCTATTTTATAACTTTAAAGTCACTTTATTATAATAGCTTATGTATAAAGTTACCCAACCTATTTGATTAAAAATTTTATTAAAATTTGTTGACATGAAATTTTATTTTAAACCAAAATGGAAAAAAAAATACCCATTTCCCTTCTAAATTATTTTGTCTTGTCCAAAACTCTTTATCCTCTACATTTTCGTTTTGCCCTGGAACTCAAAAAACAGTTCTTTCGGATGGAATTTTGATTACATGATCATATGTTAAATTTAGGGAACGAAATTCATAAACGACGGGCAAGGAGTTTGTTACATATACTACGCCTTCATGTGTCACAGATATGGTGTAAGAAGTAAAATTTAGTGGTGGCAAAATCAAATTCAATCCGCTCAATTCGATCCAATTCATTTAAGTTTGAATTGATTATTGACCCGCCTATTTGTTAGTTTAACCCATCTCAACTCAACCCATTAAAAATTGGGTAGATATGTAACAAAATTGATTTTTGAAAAATCCTATCAATATATATATTTATTTATTTTTGATTTTATATGTTATATATAGTTATAATAAAGAAAAAAATATTTTTTTATTAGGTACTAATAGCTTATAAAATAACAAATAAAGCTATTAAAACTTGGAAAAATTGCCTAACTACACACCATTTATTATCATATTTTCTTATTTTTCCTACCATTTCAAAAAATATCAAAAATCCCCTCTTTTACTCCCATCATCCCCTTTTCCCGGATACATTAATTTGAAATCTCATACCCATGATTTTCTTTCGTTTTTCCAAGCCACAAACAAATCTCTCTACAGTTACCTACATTAATCCATTTTTTAATTTCAAATCTTTTCTTTTTCCAATCAATGATTTCAAGTTATTCAAGAGGTAGATTTCTTTCCATCCCTTCAATTTTCAATTTCTTTTAATTTTTCTTTTTAGTTTTTTCATCTTAATAAATTATTGAATTTGTTACTCCTGCTCTCTTTACTGGAAGAGGGGTGGAAAACGTTGTTAATGCAGAGATTTCATCTTAGAGTGCATTTGGAATTGTTCCAGGAATTTCTAATGGCAGTCTTGATAAACTTCATTCCATTGGTTCGATCTTTCAGTATTGGGCTTACCCAATTAGTCCGAGAAGGATACATCTTCATTGCTTTCCATTGATTAGATTGTTGACTTTTTTTTGATTCTTTGGTTGTTCATCTTTTTTGATACATATAGGTTCAGATTTTTAATGTATCTAGTTGATTTTGTTTCTTAAGCTAATGTATACTGCCTTCGTTTCAACATTATGATACATTACAATTCTATCATGCACAATGTATCGTGCTCAAATATTAGTTTTGATACATAACCTTAATTAGTATTGATATTTGATGCAAAAATTCTACCAAATGTATCATTTATCATGTATCAGCCTTTTCATCTACAAATTTCTAATACATATTGATTCTGCTCTCAAACAAAATAAGTTACATAAATAATAATGTATCATGCACTATTTTTTTAGGCATGATACGTAATTTGAATTTATATTAAATGTATCTGATACATAACAATTACCAAAGAGTAACGTAACGTATCGATCTCAAACCTAACATCTTATGGGTAACAATTTCTTATTTAATGTATCTAGTAGAAATACAATACTTATCAATTTAAACAAGATACATAAATAGTAATATATTGATAAATCTATCCATATCGAAAAAGAAATTCAAAAAACGATTACACAACATTATAAAAGGTATGAACGATCCATCAAAGCTATGCATCTCTTCAGCCTTTTTATTTGTTGTATCAATGCATAACATATACATTGAAAATTCAAACTCTTGTTTCTTCACCTCAACGATGTATCAAATCTCCAAATTTTTCCTCAACTCATCGATCTCTAATTCAGTTGCAATGACTGATTTGAGATTCACAAACCAATATTTTGACCAACAACAATTCCATCACTTTTGTATCGTTCATACATCACCTCACTTTCTCAGATTCTGGAATGTCTCAACTAGATCGACATGTTCATGTTGTATTAGTACAATTTGTCGACAAGTTTGATTCAAAATTTGAGATTTTTTTTGGAAGAATGGAAAGAAGAATTTTGGGATCTAAAACCACATAACATATACATCAAACTAGTAATATATCAACTTGTAATCAGTAATGTATCATGACTTATATATCAATATACAAATTCAAAAATTGAAAAACATAGGGTATACATAGCATATCCAAACAACTTGAATCAAAATTGAAAGGATCTTCAATGAACTTGAAGATTCAAAAGGAAATCGTTTGTCCAAAAACAATTCCATCACTTTTGTATCCTTAATAACTCATCTCTCTAACCCAAAATTTTGACAAAAGTTTTTGAATTAAATCTGAAAGGTTTCTTCACTAAACGGGGGAGCAATTTGAAATTTTGAATTTCTTCTTTCTAGATTTGCCTCTGTATGATTGAGAGTAAGAAGAAACGTAAGCGTAATTTATGGGATTTAATTAGATTTTCAGATTTTATTCCCTTTTAAGCGCAACAGAAGGATTCTTCTTGTATTAGAATTAATGTATTCGGATGGTGACTACTTATGTATCCGGAAGGTACAAATTTTAAGGGATTATTGTAATTAGAAAAATAGTAGGGATATGATGTAATTTACTCTTTACACTATGAGATTAAAACTTAGTAAAAATTGAACGGATTGGGTTATGATCCATTACTAATCCGTTACCTAACCCATTTTGACCCAATCCATTTTGGCCCAAACAAATTTGGGTTGAGTTGGATCTTGACCCGTTTAATATCTTACCCCATTTTAACCCGCCTAAATTTAACTCAACCCGTCCAATCGTCAACCCTAGTAACTATTGAATGTAGTAATCAACTTTAGCAAGAATATATTGAAAGTAAAAATAACCACACGCCAAAGACAAAATTAGATGTCATATAGAGTGTGTTTGGTATGAATCTAATTTTCCTATGTTTGGTTGGGTTAAATGTTTTGGAAAATATATTTCAAATCAACTAATTTTCCTCAAATTTAAGGAAATGATTTTCCTTAAAAAAATTAAGAAAAATATTTTCCAAAACTCTACTTCATCATATTTTTTTCTTACCCTACCCCGTATTCCGTATCCAACCTTCCCCAACCAAAAACAATTAAAAATTAAAAAAATTCTTATTTTTAAATTTCAAATATACTTTTACCCCTACCCCCAAACCAACCCCTCCCCCTCAAACAAAAAAATTTTAAAAGTTATTTTTGAAAAATATTTCAAATTTTAAGATTTTATTTTTACCTCACCCAACCCCTACCTATTTCATTTTTACCCTACCCCATACCCTGACCCCCGCCCCAATCCCCACCTAGGCCAACCCCAACAAAAGAAAAATTGAAAAATATTTCAAATATAAGAAGTTATCATTTATACGCCAAACTAAGACTGGGCACCAAATCGGGTTGTACCGGTATCGTTCCGGTACCATTTCGGTCCGTTCCATTCCGGTAGTATTCAGGAAGGAATGGGATACAGTGAATTGGTACTCGGAACGGAACGAAACGGTATCATGATTTGATACGGGTATGCGGTACCGGTTCATCCCAGTTCCGTTTCGATCCGGTCCGGTCCAATCTGGTCCGGCCCCGATAAAATATTTTTAATTAATTAAAAATAGGCCTGCAACAAGTTATTTAAATTACAAGTTATAAGTAAAACTTATAACATATAATTTAATAACTTATAAACTTTAAAAGATTCAAATCTTGAAAACTTAAGCGGAAAAACTTTTTTTTTTAAAAAGCTTTATTAAACTTTACTTATGAACTTATATAAGTAAAAATTAAAAAAATATATATTTAAAATAAACTTAAGTAAAATTACATTATAAATTTCAAAACTATTAAACTTAGAAAAATAAATAAACATCCATATTTTCGTAATTCAAAATAACTCAAAAAAAATTATTATTTTTTGAAATAGCTATATGTGTCGTCCCGTTTATCCCGTTCCATTCCGGTCCATACTGGTTCTATCCCTGTATATAGTGGGACGGAACGGAACTGAGCCTCCATTCCGATAATTCCGGTCCGGTACCGGTTCGTTCCGGTCAGATGGTTCCGTTCCGATTCGGTGCCCAGTCTTACACCAAACACACCCTTAGTTGTTGATGTCTCCATGTGTGGAATTAATTAGACGAAGGGAAAAAGGGTAGATTGTCGCTATTAAAAGGTTTTCCTCTTTAACCTTTGATAAAAATCTTATTTTTTTATATCAAATTTATTTTAATAATAAATGTAGTCGAGTGATTTTTGAAGATATACTTAAGTTGGGTGATTTATATTAATATAAAACAAAGCTTAATTATTTTGATATTAACTTATCTTTTCCCGCAACAATACTAAACCCAACCCCAGAGGCTAAGCTAAATTAGGGTCCGTGGGTTCGACGAATCCAGTAATTTTTTCGTAAACTGTATATTTGTATTAAAAAATAATTATTATACATATATATTAGCTTGTGAATCACATTAAGGGGTCTGAAAATGTTTTCCACACTAGACCACTGATCACCTACTAACAGTTGCACAAAAAAAATCAAAGGAAGACATAAAACAAGTTGCGTATGACACTACAGAAAATAAAGAGTATTAGTAAATTTTTTTACAGTAGATAAAAATAATTGGAGTATATTATTGGTCATGTAAAGACATTATATTATCACCTTTTTATGGTAATCATTCCATATATAACTCAATTCAAAGATTCCAAGTATGTCAAATCAAGGTAGGAAATGAATTGTCAATAAAGATTGCTGGAAGAGAAATAAATAGTGCAAATGAAAGATCATATAGTTGCTGAGTGATTATGATAGTTGTTGGAATAGTCATACAAATTAATGCTAAAATAGATGATGAACAGGATTATAAAGTCTCAATGCTAGGTGGGTGCTAGCTGGAATTTTAGATATTTTCTTAAAAAAAAACAAACAAAATATCATAATACGTGACCAGAGGAAGTTATTCAGATGGTAAGCACTCCTAATCTCCAATCTCAGATTGACAAGAAGCAAAATAAACATGGAGTATAAGAATGGGCTCAATGAACAATATTAGTTCACAAGCCACAACTGAAAAAAGAAACAGAACCCTTTACTAAACATGGACAAGAAGCCTCATGCAGTGTGTGTACCATTTCCTGCACAAGGTCATGTAATACCATTCATGAAATTAGCCAAAATATTGCACTCAAGAGGTTTTTATGTAACATTTGTCAACACTGAATATAACCATAGACGTCTAATCCGATCACAAGGCCCTGAATTTGAGAAAGGCTTCCAGGATTTCCAATTTGAAACTATCCCGGAAGGATTGCCACCATCAGATCGTGATGTAACTCAAGATCCTGCTTTGTTATGTGACTCGATAAGGAAGAACTGCTTGACTCCTTTTCGGGATTTACTATCAAAGCTTGGTTCATCACCGGTCATTCCACCAATTTCTTGTATAATATCAGATGGGATTATGAGCTTTGCCATTAAGGCTGCACAAGAATTTGGCATCCTTGATGTCCAATTTTGGACAGCCTCAGCTTGTGGTTATATGGGATACCTTCAATATGATGAACTAAGAAGAAGAGAGATTATCCCGTTTAAAGGTTCGTCCTCAGAGCCCAACCTCATATTCCCTCAATTTCAATTTGTTTATTTTACTTTTCTTTTTAGTCAATTTAAAAAATTAAAGGATGTTTCTTTCCTTTTTTGACAACTCTTTAACTCTAACTTTTCACGTGATATATTTAAGACCACGTGATTAAAGAGCATTTTTGTGCATTCTACATATCTGTGTCAATTCAAAACTAGACAAACAAATTGAAACATATGGAGATCTGAACTCATATTTTCGATATAAAACTATATATATGTGAAAAGCTATTTAAATGTCTACAAACATTAAATAATGAACCCATAATTTCAAAATATACAAGGAGTTGGTTAATATATAGAAACCTTAAATCTTGTACATAATTAATTTGTACTACATTTTTATGCAACAGATAATAGTTTTATGGAGGATGGTACACTGGACAGAGTTGTTGATGGAATTCCAGGAATGAGAAACATTAGGTTTAAAGACTTGCCAAGCTTTATCATGACTACTGATCCACATGATATTCTGTTAAACTATTTAAGTGATGAAGCACAAAATTGCTTGAAATCTTCTGCGATGATCATCAATACATTCACTGAATTGGAACGTGAAGTCATGGAAGCGATTCAAGCTAGATTCCCAAATATTTATGTTACAGGTCCACTTTCATTGATGGAAAAAACCATCCCAGAAAACGAATTGAGCTCATTTAGGCCAAGTTTATGGAAAGAAGAATTTCAATGTCTTGAGTGGCTGAATAAACAGGAACCAAGTTCGGTAATCTTTGTGAATTATGGATGTGTGACATTAATGTCAGACCATCACCTAAAAGAATTCGCGTGGGCACTTGCAAATAGCAAACACCCATTCTTGTGGATCGTTAGGCCTGACATACTGATGGGTGATTCAGCCGTATTGCCTGATGAGTTTCTTGAAGAGATTAAAGACAGGGGATTATTAGCAAGCTGGTGCCCACAAGATCAAGTTCTTTCCCACCCATCTATTGGCGTTTTTCTAACACATTGTGGATGGAACTCTACGATTGAAAGCATAAGTTCAGGAGTTCCTCAAATTTGCTGGCCGTTCTTTGCTGAGCAACAAACAAATTGTAGATATGCTTGTGCAGAGTGGGGAATAGGCGTTGAGGTCAGTAAAGACGTAAAGCGCCAAGAAATCGAAGCAATTATTAAGGATATGTTAGAAGGTGAAAAAGGTAAGGAGTTGAAAGACAAGGCGTTGGAGTGGAAGAAGAGAGCAGCAGAAGCAACTGATATTGGAGGGTCTTCATGGAAACACTTTGATACATTCTTGGAAAAACTTCTCCTTAATAGGGAATAGTATTAAAGGAAAAATTTCAACACTTCAAATAAACAATTTCTAAGCCAGAGAAAAACTAATAAGCAATATATGGTTAGCTAATTTTGTTTCCTATAAAGAAATTGTCATAACTAAATCAGTAAGGGATCATTTGGTAGTGTATAAGAAATTAAGAATAATGTTAAATATAGTGTATTAATAATACTTGTATTAATAAGGTTTGTATTAGTAATGCTTGACATTAGTTATACATATATTATTTCTTATGCATTATTCGGTTTGATGTATTAAAAATAACATGCATTGCATAAAATAATTTATTTACAAGTATTCTCTTCACAATTATGATGGAAAAGATGTAAACAAAGATTTTGAGGGGTATTGAGGTCTTTAACCATGCTAATACATGCATTAAAATCTCTTACATTACTAATACCTAGAATTTCTAGGTATAGTTATAATACACACTTTAATACACAATAGAGTGTAGAACTAATGTTTGCATCAGTTATATATAACATGAAAAAGTATATCAAACAAAATATTACTAATACTACATAGAATTAATGCATGCATTATTTTTACTAATACACTCTATCAAATGACCCCCCGAAAAATATGGAGTTGAATGTTGATCCCTTTTCTAATCTTTTTTTGCTTTTTGCTACTTCCTCCATTTAAAATAAATGACCTAGTTTGACTTGACACGATTTTTTATAAAAAAACGGTCAAGGGCCAAAATTATCCCTGAACTATGTGAAATAGACCATTTATACCCTCCGTTATATTTTAGGATAAAAAATGCTCCCGCTGTTATCCTAAGAGACCACAATTACTCTTAAGACTTAACAGAAGTGATGTGGCAAGCCACATGACATTAATTCCGCTACCTAGGCTTGCCAACTAGGATACTCACTAAATTTTTTGACCCAATTAATAATTCAACCCTAACCCATTTTTGTTGGACCCAATCCACTAAAATTAAGAGGGAAACATCATCTTTTTTTCACCTCATTCCGTTTTACTATTAAATTCACCACATACAAGAGGATTTTTTTTTAAGACTTTTACGAGCTTAGCTTACTTGCACCATGATTGCGTGCCGCCATAGATTTAAAAACTATGCTCTGGCACCATTCCATGCTTAGAAAACTTGAGCTTGTGTTTTTGTTGAAAATATGTCTCAGGATATTGCAGAAATAAAACAGTTAGCTATTTTTAGGGTATTTAAATTATGTTATTAGAGTTCTATTTGACTTATATTTAGGAGTTAGTTCTTTCTATTTGTTATTTGAATTAAACTGATAAGTTAGTATCTTATTTTTCTATTTTTAGTTAGGAATTATATCTATAAATGCAAGATTCTGAATTATTAATAAAATAATTCCCTTTGATAATACTGCAGTATTTTTTCTCTCAAAGTCTTTCTCTGTTATTTTCTTAATTTCTTTATTAAAAAAACCAACAATTTTATATGGCTTTCCAAAAAAATTGAGAAGCTCCACTTTTGTGATGATTATACCCTACAACCACAAGCCGACAACATCAAAAGTTTCTACGTTTTCAGCTTGCCGTCTAGCGGATTAGCACTACGACAAATATAGGAGGGTGATTGATAAAATGTGAATACAAGATTTTAAACATGTTGTCTCTTACCGTGATGAATTTCAATGATTTTGGTTATAAAGTATAACAACATAGAACCACGAAGTTAAATTTTCAAGCTTATGTATCTTTTCTAGTCCACTGTGTCATTATATTTTAAAGCTAACATTCCTACAGTAGAGATGTAAGGTAAACAAAATATTTTGCAGGCAAGAGAAACAAATATAAAAATCTTTTTCTTCCCCTGCTTATTTACAACTTCATCAATGAGTTATTACTTTAATTTCTTCCCTGTTTTTTTTATAACTTCATCAATGTACATATACTTTTTCCTTCATAAACTTTGGGAGGTTTACAACTCCTTAAAGAAGCAGTAAATTGTTGTACCTTCTCCTCATCAATTCTGGCGCAACATATTATACTGGGTTTGAAACAGAACATGTGGACTGCAGATGGAACGGTCAGTTCAACCTCATGGCTACAACCAAGCTTGAGGTATAAAGATGGCCATGAGATTCCGCTTTAGCCTTGAGACCAATCCAGATGATCTTGAGAAAGCAAAAGAATTTATCTTTGATTGGAACTAAAGTTATCGATTAACTGAAACGAGAGGTTGAACGGAATCAGCTGAAAAGAATATATGATGTTTCTCTCTTAATTTTAGTGGGTTGGGTCCAACAAAAATGGGTTAGGGTTGAATTATTAATTGGGTCAAAACTTTTAGTGGGTATCCTAGTTGGCAAGCCTAGTTGGCGGAATTAGTGTCATGTGGCTTGCCATATCACTTTTGTTAAGTCTTAAGGGTAATTATGGTCTCTTAGGATAATGACGAGGGCATTTTTTATCCTAAAATATCACGGAGGGTATAAATGATCTATTTCACATAGTTCAGGGGCAATTTTGACCCTTTTCCGAAAAAATATTAATCTTGTGGTCCTAAATTAAAGTTATGTCAAAGGTACCACAATGTCCTTTAATCTTGTGATTTTAAACATGCCATTCAAAAAGCTGAAATGAAAATGTTGCGAGAAAAGGAAAAATGATCATTCTTTTTAAAACAAACTAAATAAAAAAATAGGTCATTCTTTTTTAAGCTAATGGAGTATTAAATTCCTGAAATGAGTATATATCTTAACCATTACCACAAATAATTTTTACTTGATTCTGTGTTGTTTTCCACATTTTATGGGTTTGATATTGTCACGACCCAATTTCTCGAGTCATAACGGTACCTACTATACCGCATCAGTAGGTAAGCCAATCCGTAACCTAGAACATCAAGTATGAGTGTAAGGGCAGAAACTAGCGAAAACAATAATCTAAACAAGGACAACAAGGCGGAAGCAAACCAAAATAAATATATACAGAAATACCTTCCAGAGCCTGGAAGTCAGGAGTACAGAACTATCTAATAAAAAGTACAAGTCCCAAAAGTGGACCACAATAAAGCGTGTCTCAAAAGCAACAAGACTAGTTAAAAGAAAATAAGGAGACATGACAAACCCAAAATGCCAAGCGGTCACCCTCGTTTCCGAATCACAGCTGCAAAAGAAGGCTGAAGCTAATCACCGCTGGTAACTGGTACTAGGACCTGCATCACGAAATAGATGCAGAGTGTAGCATGACTACCAAAACAACAGGTACTCAATAGACATCAAAGGCCGACTGAGCAAAAATGAGTAAAAACAATAAGAAAGGATAAAATCTAGACACAGAGAGGTCAAAGCGGATATGTAAAAAAAGCACATGAGCATACCAGAAATAAACTAAGTATAGCTAAACTAAACCTAACTGGACCCCCATAAGCCTATATGGTACACTCGTGCGCAAGTTTAAATAAAATCTGAACGGACTCCCATAAGCCCGACAGATACACAAAATAGGTAAGTTCAACTGAGAAAGAAGAAAACCGGGCTCCCAGCCCAAAGTAACCAAGATAATGTAATGACCCTCTTGGTCATTTTCTTGTTTTTCCTTATGTGTGTCGTTTAGAGCGTTCCTATAGCGACCCCAAGTCATTTATGACTTGCTGGGACTGACAGTTCGGTCACCTGGTCGTTCGTTTGGTCTTGGTGCGAGTTTTTGTGTTTTGGAGCTTATGAACCTTGAATGATCATTTTCGATCAAAAGTT
>JAJOOO010008975.1:0-12379 GCA_029582685.1 Solanum piurae
AGCGAGCTCCACTATAACCCACTTCCTCTCTACTAACCTCGACTTCATCACCGATGGTGAAGGGCGATTTGTAAGCCGGTGATGCTGATGCATTTACCGTTCCTAATTCCACTTTCTCGATTATCATCTTCGTCGTCGTCATCGCCGCCGTTGGTGAATTTTTCCGGCGGAGTTATACAGATTTTTTGTACTTCGTGCAGAGGCAGGGTTTGGGTTTTGTTAAGAACATTAGAAATTCAGGAAATTGGCGGGTTCTAGAGCTCCATGTGTAATGAATCCTGTGTTATATAATGTGAAGAAAATGACAAGAATGATCCCTTATGTTTCAGTATATGTTCAACATAAGTCCCTTAATATATACACTTTAAAATGGTCCACCATTTTTATTAATTTGGAGTTTTGGACACATGGGTTCATGTGACATTAGTTTCATTTAAGCAAAACTTAAATTTTTGTTACTTTTTCTATTTCAATTTACGTGTCTTAATTTTAAATTAAAGAATACTAAAATTTTCATTTAAATCTTGTCGTTTAAAAAACCGACATGTAATATTTAGAAAGTTAATGAATATAAATAGAGGAATTCATTTTAAACAAAGATACTTAAATTAAGAGGGGCAAGGAGTATTAATCAACTACTATTCTATTTGTAAAAAGTAATGCTACTATAAATTAATTACTACAATTCTATTGATTAGCAAAATAAAATAAAAACATGGACAATCTTCGCTTTCATAAATTCTCAATATAATGATCTCTTTATTTATCATCTCTTTCGTGTGGGTTTGGTTTAATCAATACTCCCTCCGTCCCATTTTATATGATGTACTTTGATTTGGCACAAACTTTAAGAAAAATGGAAAGACTTTTAAAATTTGTGGTCCAAAATGAATGATACAAATTTATGTGGTTGTAAATCATTTCATTAAAGGCAAAAAAGACATTTTATAGGCAAATTGTTACTTAAAATAGAAATGTGTCATTCTTTTTAGGACTGACTAAAAAAGAAAGTAAGTCATATAAATTGGGACAGAGGGAGTATATTATATTAAAATTTAAATAAAGTCATTTCTCATAGTATTTCTATGTAGAGCAAATATATTTTGAATTTACTTCTCATACGATCACTCAACTAATAGTTAATTCCAATCGAGCTAAAATATTGTACAATTTACAATCTCTTTCGTGGTTGATAACATGATATAGAGAATTCAACTGAATTTATTGCTTTGAGCTCGAACCAACTGGTTTTGGCATAATTTCATTCCAACAAATAATACACACTGCAAATAAATAGTAGCAGCGAATTATTTTCTTTCTGGGCATGGCTAGTAAGAGGTCAATGAGACCTTGAGCTATCCAGTAATCCCATACAAAAACTTTTAATATACTGGGAATTGGGATAATTAACAATTTCCTCAATGTTTGTGGTGAATTCCCATAACTTCCTAATCAATTACTAAGAAACCATTTAAGATTCAAAAAACTAAAACTTATATGAAGGGACCATGTGTGAAACGCCTTAGGATTGCTTCATCACACAGCCACAGCACGATCATCAACCGTTTCATCTGTGTTCTCTAAATTAGTACATATTACCCATGTTTGGCATACGGTTTGCAAGTGGGTTTTTCTCTCCTTGACGGTCCACAATGGCAGCCTCAGTCGTCGTCAATAGCAAAGAGACGCTGCAGTATATATTGCCAGTCTCTGTTAATAGAAGTGAGAGATTTATCCAATGTTACTGGAACATGTTATGATCCTTACCTGGCAGCATCCACTAATGCTGTTCTAACTACTTTCACGGGATCAATAATTCCAGCCTTCACCATGTGTAGGTACGTACCTGCTTATGCAAAAGAGAACGAACATGTGTTTGTACAGAAATACGAGTTAATAGCAGCTAATTGAGCCATAATAAAACTTGATATAGCCGTTTTAAGTACTCTATGCCCATTAAGAAGCATACATATAGATTTCTCAATCATATATTAGAACAGCGTGAAAATTTAGTAACAAAAAAGTAGATGCAGCTGTCAGATTGCAACTCTTTCATAGAGGGCATTTTCTGGAAAAAGACGCTATATGCACAGACAACAGACAAACTAAAATTCCATAAATGTACTGTTCCCAAGAACTAAGAAATGAACTCTTCCCAGGTAGTATAAAATTTAGGGGGAAGTTCTCTACAATTAGGATAATAGCAGTTCTGACTTCTGATGTCCCATTTCAGATGCGACAAGTATAATTTTGAAACAACTTTTTATTTACAACTTCCTTTAAAGAGTTCTAGAATAATTCAAAGTCTAATTTCTATAGTTTCTGAATGTACAATTACAATCTCCAAAAAAAATTGATCTGATGCTGGAAATCAACTCAAAGATTAAATGGTTTGCACTCCCAACTGAGTCATTCACTCAGAGAGAGAGAAAGGTGGATTTTATTTAATGTGTCTTGAAGATCCAATATAAATGAAGCTACCATTTAGGTAGAACAAATAGATACTGTCTTCATATATAAATAGTTAACCAAACAAATTCATTTCACGAATATTAGGCAACACTTCCACAATGCGATCAGACAAACTGAGTTAAAGAGATGTGAGAGCACAAACCTTTAGCTGCATCAAATCCTAGATTCAGATCATCTTGTTCTAAGAGCTTGCCTACAACCAAGGCACCGTCTGCGCCAGCATTTGAAGCTATTGTAAAAGTAGGTGCCTGTAAGGTGGCAAATAATTCCCATGTCAAAACAGAAACTAACCAATTGGAGAGAAACTAGTACAAAAAGAACATAGTCTAGGTGATGTGAACCTTGAGAGCATTCTCAATGATCTCAACTCCCCTTTTTTGGCCATCATTTGCAGTCTGAAGGCCTTTTAGACATTTGGTTGCATATAGGAGAGCAACACCACCACCTAAGGAAACAACATTGTTTTTTTCAGGTCAACAGAAGAAGAGACAATTCATTAAATAAAATAACCTACCTGGAACAATGCCCTCTTCCACAGCAGCCCTTGTTGCATTTAAGGCATCTGTAACCCTATCTTTCCTTTCCCCAACTTCCGCCTCACTGGCTCCACCGACCTGAAATAGTGTACAGATCCAATTAGGACGCAGAGAGTGTAACTAAATGCAAACAGAGGATGCTCAAACCCTGAGGAATATACCTTGAAAACAGCAACACCACCAGATAGCTTTGACAAACGCTCTTGAGCTTTCTCCTTATCAAACATGGCACTACTTTTTTCCTTGGCTATCCTTAGCTGTTCAGAGATGCACAACTTGTCAGTGTTTACTCACCGGGGAAACATGCACTTTCAATGACACTAACCAAAAAAATCTACAAAACTAATGACTCTCTATTCCAGATATGCCCACAAGGAATTCAGACCTTCCACATAAGAATTTGAAATAAAAACAGAGTAAATTCATTCAACGGGAAAATACAAAATATACGACAGAATGACATCTCGGCTCTTCGAAGGTATGACAAAGTAGGAGACTAGAGACAAAGGAAATAGGTTCAACACCCACAGTAATTTTCAAAATACAATAAAATGAAAGAAGGGGATAAAGCATCTCTACCTGCTCACACCTTTCTTCAATTAGCTTTTTGTCCCCACCTCCATGCAGAACTAGGGTGTCATCAAGGGAAACAGTAACCTGCTCAAAAAAATGAGTTGTATATTATGCATGTATATAACACTTCAAATTGATGCAAAATAATACTGAATAGTGAATATACGAACCTTTTTGGCAGTACCAAGCATATCAAATTGAACTTTGTTCAGATCCAAACCACGTTCTTCACTAATGACCTGTACAAACAAAACATTAAGAATTTGAAACTATAGTGATAAACCAAGTATAAATTAAGGCATGAAACGGGTATCTTACCTCTCCTCCAGTAAGAACTGCTAGGTCCTCCAAGTTGGCTCTTCTATTATCCCCAAAACCAGGAGCTTTAATGGCACATACCTAAAATACAAGAAATTCTGGGTATCAACAGGAAGTTACTCTACAAGCAAATCAGGCACAACCTTGAGGAGCGATGGTTTGTTTACTGTCAAATCTCTCTATCAGAGCTTGCTCGTGAGAGGGGAGTGATTCTGACAGCTGAGAACTTAAGGAAGAGAAATATCACTCATGTTAGCTCATGCTTTATGTGCAAGTATTCGGGTGAAGAAGTTGATCATCTTATTAGGGCATTACAGAGTGGCATCGAGTTTGTGGAGGGTGCTTTTGAATTAATTTGGTGTACAATGGGTAATAACAGGTACCGTTAGAGATGTTCTGCACAGTTGGGCTGGAAGACGTTGATGTAGAAGGCAAAACGCATGGAAGGTTGATCCATTAGCTCTTATGTGTGCTATATGGAACGAGAGAAATATGAGAGCTTTTGAGGTGATCGAAAATGAGTTTGCACACTTGAGAAATAGCCTTTTTTGTCCTTTGATTAGTTTTTGGTGCACCCTTGTAGTTCCCTCTTGTATAGATGTTTGGGTGTCCTTTGTAGAGAACCATGTTTTGACGTAGATTCTCTCTACTTTTTGGTATACTCATCAACATTCAGGACACATAACCGACCTTGGTATCGAAGGACACCATCTCCCCCTTGGGAGAAAGCCTCAATGGCTTTTTCGGAAACCGACTTCTTCAAATCAACCATAACCAGATCTAGTGTATACAGGTGTTTTCGTTCCCATGGTTAATATTATCACTTATCTTATCTAATCAACAGGGAGTAATTGCAAAAATGTGCAGACTAATGGTCCTCAAATTATATGCTGAAACAATATAATAAAAAACGAAAACTAGGCCAAAGTTGGCTCTTCTATTAACCCCAAAAAGACAGCATTAAATAGAAAACCTGCAAGTAACTTGAAAATAAAAGACATTCTGGGTATGAGCATGGGGATTAATTACAAAACGAGCAGGAAAATGATCCTCAAATTTATATGCTGAAACATGATAATAAAAAACGAAAACAATTAGAGAATTCAATACCTTAATCCCAGCACGATGCTTGTTTAGGATAAGCATAGCTAATGCATCACTTTCCACATCTTCAGCAACGATTAACAGAGGCCTCCTTCTCTACAATAGAGATAGAAAACAATATTGCGATGATTATTGTACATTTATTGCAAAAGAACAATTCCTTTCCATTTTCACAGGTATTTACTTCTGCAGCTATTACTCAACATTTGTAACTTACACAGACATATTTTGTCCTAACAAAGTAACAGCCTCTCTGGGATGTGGCACTTACAGCCATACAACATGGCAGGAAAGCTCCCTTTATAAAATGGTTCATTAAGCTGTTTTTTCAGCATTCGCCATTTTCTTACCAGGACTTTTTCTCCTCAGTCCTCACCATGGTGAATTATAACTGTTTTTTTAAAGGGAAAAAGCACTGAAATATATCTGAACTTTGACCGAAATTGTTGTAACAATACCGAACATTGGAAAGGACCTTTTACCCCCTGCACTATTTGATAGTGTATTTTAAAGGTATATATGTGCCCACGTGGACATCATAAATATTGCGTTACTATAAATAGTAACGTGTCCACGTGGGCACTTATATACCTTTAAAATACACTATTAAATAGTGCAAGGGGTAAAAGGTCCTCCATAAAGTTTGGTATCGTAACAACAATTTCGGTTAAAGTTGGAGTATTTTTCAGACCCTTTTCCCTTTTTTAAAGCATCATATTTCTTTGCTTTTTTTTTAATCAATAAAGCTCTCCTTTATCCCAGAAAAGAAGAAGAAAAAGGAAAAGATATGTGTCATGAGTGTTGGTGAAATAAGATCAGTTATCCAAAAAAAACATGCAAACATAAGCTCTTAGAAGATACTAATTACCTTAAGAGCAAGCTCCAATATCCGCACAAGCGAGTTCAAATCTGAGATTTTCTTGTCATGAATAAGAATCAATGGATTTTCCAATTCCTGTTTACATGCAAGTCATAATATCATGTTATGAACTTTATAGGTTGCTACAGGATATAGAGATAGTTGCGTCGCGTATGCATTAGCTGACAGAACTACTTTCTGACTTGCAAGTCAGGAACAAATCAGGAAATGTTGCCAATTGCCACTATGAAATGGAAAGATTTGGGGAAGATAATGAGAATGTTCTTCTGCAGTAATAATGAAAGTTTCTAGCATCTACATCATTAAGCGATATTGCTCTACATGAACAAGCCACTGACCAGACATTTTTTAGAAATTTCAGTCTACACTTAAACATCTAAACCTCCCAAGTCCCCAATTAAGAAAATTCTCAGTAGTAAAAACATTACATACACATTTTTGAGTCTTCTCGTCCGTGACAAAATAAGGAGATATATAACCACGGCCAAGCTTCATTCCTTCCACCACTTCCAAATCATTATCTAAGGTATTTCCATCCTGTTAATTCAAAATATATGAGATTTCAATGTCAAGCTTAAATAGTTGTCAGTGCATTTGTATCAGAAACACTAATATCAGCAATACTTACCGCAACAGTAATAACTCCTTCCTTCCCAACTTTTTCCATGGCTCGAGCAATTATTTCCCCAATTTCACGTTCACCATTTGCAGATATAGTACCCACCTATGCGAAGTAAGATATCATCCTCAAAAGGGGGACCATTTAGGGGGGGGAAACATGTAAGAACTCCAAATTTGTTTTTTCTCAGTTAACAGCACTAGCCTTCAATAAGTCTTCTTACATAAGTTATAAGGAATGCACAAATTTACAGATGTGTTCGTAAACTAGTTCGCTTCACATGTCATGCAGTTAAATTTGAATTACAGCATCATTGTTGATCATAACTTGTAAAGATCTGATTTTAGCTCCAACGTAAGGAAAAGAAAATGAAGGCATTGTGCTCTCAAGTAAAAGGAAAATGTAAAAAGGGAAAACGAAAGCAGCAACAAAAAAATTATGGAAAGAGAAAAAAGTATCTCATCGTATTTTCAGAAAGATGATTTTTTCCCAGTTGACAAGTCAGTTTGGCAAAATGAAGAACCAAAACCACAACTTGAACCGGAAAATTGAAAATGGGAAAGAAATATCGACTGGTGGGAGCAGTCTGGTGAAGTGGTTTTGTCTGAAACTGAATTATGACTTGCAGAAAGCAGGCTTAAATAATGTTCAGATTTATGACTTGTGTGTTTCTCCACAGCCCCATCTAGTTTGGTATCCCATATCCCAAGTAGTTAGCATTTGGGGTTAGTCTATTGATTGATTGATTGATGTGTTTGTCCACAGCATGATACAAGTTGGTCCGAATCTCCATTAACCCTTCACCTGTGTAATCTCCTCCGGGGTGCTAATCATGACTGCTCTGCTCTTCAAGTCAGCAACAACAGCATCAATGGCCATGTTAATACCATTACGCAAATCCATCACGCTTACACCGGCAGCAACAGCTTTGCAACCTTCTGTGAAAATTGCCTGAGTAAGCACAGTTGCACAGGTGGTACCTGTTGCCACATGACATTCAATTTAGACAAATTTGTGAAAAGTTTGACCCCACAAGCTACAACCATCGTACTCAAAAAGTGCACCTCAAAGATTCAAAACTGTGATATCACTAAAGATCTCTTTTCAGGAAACAGATAACGATGAATATAAAAAGTTCCTTTACCATGGAAAAATATCTACTGCAAGTTAACAAATTTATTATGATTCACAAATAAGCTAATCCAAAGTTGAGATCTTACCATCTCCAGCAACTGAATTAGTAGCATTAGCAACCTGCTTCACAAGATCAGCTCCCACATTCTTTGCCTTTTCCTTAAAGTTGATGCTTTTGGCTACAGTGACGCCATCCTTTGTGACCTTGGGATTCCCGGGGATTTTCTCTATAATCACGTTACGTCCCTGGATTGTGTCAAAAAGACGAAGAATTGTCTTCAGTATGATGACTCAAGTTATTCTTTTCAATCAAGAGACCTTGTGAAATGCAATAATCAAGCTTATTATTCATTTAAATCTAGAGGAAAAGTCATTTACAGCATGTTGAACCTTTCAGAAGAAAATGGTGATGGAGATAACTGAAATCCTAGCATCCTCTAGTGCTATAACATCTTTTACCCAATAAATTAAAATTGGTAACCTAAGTAAGCACCTTTTTGCATCCTTTTTTGGGTCTGTGAATAAAAAGGAACGTTCGAAAAGTTTCCTCCACAAATCACTGCTGAAAACTGAAACTCAAAAGTCTATCCTGTTCTGTCCAATATGGCTTTGTTCTTCACCAAGTACTCCAAAACAAGAAACATTTTCAAGTATATGAATGTGTTCCTCGTCAAGTGTTCATAATGAGTATAAATGTAAGAGAATGTAAAAAACAAAAGGGAAATGGTAAGCTCCATGATCAGTATCATATGTTTAATATCGGTAACATCTCTGATTAGTTTCCTTTTTCCAATTAACATTAAGATCTAATACAAATTGTCTTCCTAGTATACAATATCAATTCTATAAGCAATAGATCAAGAGATGCATAACATAAATCCTAATCACCTTTGGTCCCATAGTGACTTTTACAGCTTCTGCAAGCTCATTAACCCCCTGTAACATAGCTAACCGTGCATGGCTACCAAAACAGATATCCTTGGCAGCATAATTTCTGCTAGAAATAATCCTACTAGAAACCTTTACCACAAAACAAAACAAAACAAAAATCAATCAAATCAGCCATTAATGAAATACATCCCATTGACCCAATCAATTGTTCTGAAACAAATTCTAGTCCCTAAAGTTAAAATTACACCGAGCATTGTCGAGAATATAATAAAATGTTCCAATTACAATCATACTAGAATGGATTTTTTACCAATTTCCTGGAAGTTGAGGACCTGACAATAAGCAATGTTTAAGTGTTAGTGAACTTTGTGTTCCGTATATTGAATCAGGAAAGTGTTTGAGAAGAAAATTGCGACAAAATAGTATATACCTGATTGATGAAGCAACAGCTGCAGCAGCTCTGAACATTGCCCAAAGCGAACACTGTGAAAGTGAGAGGAAATGGGAGAACGGAGCTGCCGGAAGTAGCAGACTTGACAGGGAATTCTCCACGTTCTCTCTGCTTCGTGTTAAAATGCTTTCGGTAGGGTTTATGGTTTAAGAATTCCTTTTCTCTTAATTTTAAATTTATTTTTAATTATTTTAGCACTGATTTTTTTCAAATTTGCTTACATTAAAATATTTTGGCAAAAATCATCTTAAACTATACCCCAAACTTAAACTACATCCTTAAAGTATCATTCTTAGCAGAAAACATTCTTCAAGTATTTAAAAGTACTTGAATTTATCAAAAAACTAACAGATCCCACAAAAATCAAGTCATCCCTTCGTAATCATTATTCTTAGATACGCCAAAAATACTTTTTTTATGACAAGGGAAACCCGCAACCACTACTCTTTGGGTGCACACAAGGTAAAACTCATGCTCCTATGCAATAGCTCGCAAACCATACCAGAGAGGTAACCCGCACTAGGCAAGCCCGGTGCGACGAGCTCGACCCAGAAGGCAAACCCCTTGTTTTCGCTGGCAAGGGGGTTCGAACTTGAGACCTCCAACATGGAAGTTCCAAACCCAAATCACTGGGCCACCCTAAAAATACTATCGTAAACTTTTTCGGTAATTGAGTTTAGCATTATGCAAAATCTCTTAATTAGACAGTTTTTTTCATGTAATTTGATATTAAAAATAGGTGGAATGACCTGAGAAACCCATGTACTCGGTTCCGTTTGTCAGTTGAACCCTCATACTCACTACTTTGCCAACTAGATCCTTAAACCCATCGGAACACAACATTTTAAGCCCTTTTCTCCTCTGGTCAGTGTGCGTGTAATGGACGCGATTACACGTGGTATTCCACATCATTTTTTAGTGCCACATACGAAATTAAGTGCTAAAAAAAATAAAAAATCAAATAGATCAATTTTTTAATTTCTTAAACTTTACAAATAATCATCTTCTTCATATTTGGTCACAAATTGAGCACTAAATTCATACCCATTAGATCAAATTCTAACTTGTAAATTCAACTACAAGTTCACAAACTCAATGAAACCCTATCAAAAAATTTAATTAATTTTACAAATTCACAAGACCCATTTATTATTTTTTAAGTTTTTTTCAAGCTTATCAATGGAGTTTTGAAATTTTCAATAGTCACCATCATCCTTCACATTATCTACATCTCATCGTTGAAACCATCTAATAAAATAATGATACTAATATTTTTCAAACCTAAGAAACGAAAATTTTAGAAGTTGAGGCTACTGATTTGTATAAAAAAAAAAAAATAAGAAGAGGCGGAGAAAAGTGAATGCGGGGCTGGAGAAAGAAGAAAGTTGAGGGCTGTGGTGAGGGTTAGAGGAGAGAGGGTTGGTGGAGAAGAAGAAAGTCGTGGGTGTGTGGGTAAATGGGTGAAAGAGGGTTAAAGAAGATGAATCTTATTTTTTTAAAAGTAAAATATTGTTTTAACTCGTTTTCAAGCGCGTGTAATCACACATATTTTCAACTCACCAATATTAATGTCACATAAGCTCGGTTAATGGTCAGAGGGGTTTAAAATATTGTGTTCTGATGATTTTAAGGGTTTGGTTGGCAAAGTGATGAGTAGGAGGGTTCAACTGACAAACGGAGCCAAGTAAAGAAGTCTCCCAGGTCATTTCGTCTTAAAAATATTATTAGTTGAAATATGTTTCTTCTCAATTGAATATGCTAGAAGCGGCGTTTGTTCGAGACTTCCGCTTCTAATAATGTAGAATGAAACTCAAATGCGAGACATAATCAATATTTTGATCACTCAATATCAGATTGGCCCAAAAATTTATTGATCTAAATACAATTTTACTTTGAAAAAGGTAAAGATAATTAAGTTCAGCTTCTTTCCGTTACTAAATGAAAAAAAGAACAGATCATGTATCCTCACACCTTCCAAATATTTTTTTTTGAGTAAGCAATGGTGTCTAAGATTTTTAATATTTTTTCCAGCAACTTGCCGATAATAAAATTATGCAGGAAAACTTTTGTTGATAATCACGTGAACTGCTCAGTAGGATGGCTTAGTTTTTTACGATGTCTAACAGAAAGATGAAAATTGTTCACTTTTAAATACTTGAAGGATGTTTTTTGTTAAGAATGATACTTTAAGGATGTAGTTTAAGTTTGGAGTATAGTTTAAGGATGTTTTTGGCCAAAATCTCTCGTTTTCCTCGTCTCGTGGTTGATTTGCTCTCTTTTTAAAAATAATATTTTTAAATTCAAAAAAATGAAATATTTTATTTGCTTATAATGTTGGTTGTTTATATTTATAATTAGAAATAGAAATTGAAGATGTTTGCTTTCACCAAAAAAAAAATGTACAATGTGAAAAAACGAGTAAAGTCTTGTTTATGAGAAACTCGTGAGCTAGCACCTATTTATGTTTCAAGATCATAGATTACTAATTAGTCGAACAAACTCATCTCTTTGCCCTATCGTTTGGTTGTTAATCCAATTGATAGCTACTATAAAACAAAGTCAAATATATATAAAAAAGGCGGAATGACCCGGGAGACCCCTGTACTTGACTCTGTTTGTTAGTTGAACCCTTATACTCATCACTTTGCCAAATGAACCTTTAAACTCGATAAAACACTATTTTCTAAACCCCTTTGACCATTGACCGAACTTATGTGACATTAAAATGGCTGAGTTGGACAAATGTGAGACCACACACATTTTAAAGCAAGTGAATGCAATATTTTTATTTAAAAATTATTAAAATTATAAGACAAAATAATAATAAATTAAAAAAAGAAAAAAAATCTCAAAATCTTTCTTCTTTAGCCCACCCCACCCCCACCCCTTCTCTCTTCTTCTTCAGCCCCACCCCAACTTTTTCCCCCAACCCTACCTTTTTTCTCTTCTTCTTCGGCCTCAGACACCCCCACCCCCGCCCTACCCCTTTTATATTCTTTTTCTTTGAGATACACCCTATCACCATAATCATCAAATATAAAATTAAAAAAACTTTTGCAAGAAACATGTCATTCAAAATTTTCATAAATTTAAGATCTATTGCTTGAATTTATTCATAAATATATTTTTTCCAACTTGAAGTTTTCTTGATTTTTTTTTATCAAATCAAAATTAATAGAATCTAAAGCATGTGCAAGAGTTAATTACAATCTATCATATTTTAGGCCAAACACATACACAACCCCACAAACTTGGCCACATTTTTCATTTTGGCACTCCAACTTAGCCTTGTTCCATTTTAACCCTTGAACTCCATTTTTTCTGTTCCATTTTAACACGAAATACTATTTTTATGATTTCTTTATTTTATATATATTCTTCAAATGCAACTTCTTATTTTA
>JAJOOO010008976.1:0-10634 GCA_029582685.1 Solanum piurae
AAACACCTGACCTTCCCGAGAAAGGAGTTGATGCGGTTGGAATGTGTAGAATTTGTCTTTGTTAAGAGTGAAAAGGCCCCCGACTGAAGATCAAGAGAAAATTAGTACTTGAACGTCAGTGTTGGTTAGGAATCGGAAATGACTGCTGCACAAGTATGGTTCTTTTAGAGTTATTGCTGGGTGATAAAAGCTGGGAGGGAGCCCATGCTGTAGATTCCTGCTTAAGCTAAAGCTTGATAAAAGTCAAGAATTCACATGATAAAAGTTTGAAATGTTAGAGTTGGTCAGGAATCAGAATTGTCCCCTTTTTGGGATTACTGTTGCAAGGCAAAATCAGAGCATCACCGTTGTGTAGATTCCTCCTTAAGCCCATTGTTCAGATCTCTGCTAAAGCTAAAGTTTGATGAAAGTAAGGGATCATATCCTAGCAAACCAATGGAACATTTACTGGATTCTTTGCTTGCACCCGTCACCTATACAGACAAACAAGTCATTCCTGTCCTCTTCATTTGTCTTTCTTTATATACTTGATTGAATTTGTTTGTTCATAATGACAAAGATGGGTCTGGTCACGAGCATAGCGGCAAAAGGTCAGTCATCTTCACTTCTCTTTTTAAAACTTACATCTTTGCTAATCATCTTCCTTCTTCACCTCCCTACTTTCTTTGAGCATAGCTGTAGCTTGTACGTCTTATGTTCAGATATCAATGACATTTGTGAAACATAATTATTTTAACTCTACAGGATTTTCAACAACACAGGTTATTAATAAAGCGACAGGAAAATTCAACGAGTTCTTCCTGGGTGAAAATAAGAGAAATATTGATAATTTAGACGAGTTCCATCTGGCAATTCTCGACATGTTTGCGTAAGATTCTTTGTCCATAACTCCGTTAATTTTTTTTGTTGATACAACTAGCCTAAACTTATCAAATGAAAACGTAATTCCCGATAAACTACCAGTATCTAGTTTGTTGTTATGATATTCCTAACTATTAAAACCATCATCTTTGGGTAATTAACCACAGCACTGTGAATGGTGCATTGCCTGGCAAGCACTGGGTTGTGCCTTCGTTTCACGAAATTAAGGTTGTCTTCTCTCTCACTCTCTCTCTGTATATATATACACACAAAATAACACACGCGCACAGATGGACATCACCCATAAACTGGTTGCTAATGCATGTGTGGCAAATATAGGAATGTTTTGAGGAAAGAGAAAAGGCACTAGATGAAGAAGGTAAGAAGACGGTTGTGGTAGAGTTCCTGAAGAAGAAAATACAACCAAACAAGGCAGATAATACATTGCTCTTCATTGGGCTGGCAACGCCTCCTGCAGCAATGGCAGTCAAGAAAGCCGGTGAAGCTGTGCCTCAGCTCAAAATAATAAAACGCATTCCAGACGTTGTGTTTGTTCCTGCTGCTACATTGCTGACTCTTGTTTCAGTTAAGATTGCCAGAAGTTTATTGCTCCAACGTGCAGCATCTGAAGACGATTTAGTTGCAAAAAGACATCTAGGAACATCGGATTCAGGATGAAAATTTACAGATTGTATGTATATACATTCCATGTATACTAACTAACTCGCAATAAGGAACTAAAGCATATCTACTGGCATTCTTGCAAGTAATATATACAAAGGAGCTGTAAAATCTATGAAAGAAAAAAAAATCTCCCATATGCCCACATGAAATACATTCATATAACATGTTGAAGACAAACAATTAATTATTGAAGTTTGTGCATTCAGATGCATATGACTAACTCGCAATAAGGAACTAAAGCATTCAGACGCATATGACTGAAACTTTAGTCAATTTTAACATGTGTTTCAGTTATGTATGATTGAGTGTATGCATGAAAAAATTGAAAGATTGTGCACTTCACCCATAACCTTTTGGCCCGTATATAATAAATGATCATAGTTTTTTTAACTTCGAATAATTGACTTATTTTAAATTATGAAAAAAGAGTCGATAATTCACTGACAAGAGAAACTAAGTAATCAATTAGAACACGTATTTACTGATTGTCAACTACCACAACTCATTTGGAATATTTATTTTTCTCTCTCCTTCTATCTAGTTTTCTCTTCCCACGTGTATCTTTAATATTTGGTGTGCTACATTATTTATTTATCCTAGAAATTATGCAATCCATTTATTTTCTCCAACATCCACACTTGTTATAACAAGTTAATCCAACATTTATACAATACACTTGTTGACTATTTTCCAATGAAATTCACTTTGGTTTTCATTAATGTCCTCTTCACCCTTCACTCAATCACTACTTATTCTCTTCCTTTTGTTGTCTTTCATGGTAAACTTATCTTCTTATTTTTATTATATTGCTTTATCCCTATGTTTAATGTTGTTTGTAGCCTTGTATGATTGCTTGATTTGTTGAACAATCTTGAATATAGGTGCTAGAGATGATTAATTATTGACTTATTGTAAAACTGTTCAAAATATAGAGAAATACTTACACACACAAAAAGTCAAAATTCAACATGTAGTATACATAAAAAGTCAAAAGACATTTTTCAACGAACGGGTGTTAATTGACTTCTTCTGGACAAAGGTGACTCTGTCTCTGTTTGTATTCTGTAATATGTAGTGTTAATTCATCTTCTTCTGTAATCATATCGGAATAACAATGTATTGTAGGGTTTAAATTGTTTTGATATCTTAGAGGAAATTGGTTTTTGACATGATAAATCAGGAATATCAGATAAATGTAGCAATGGAGGAATCACACATTTCACCGAGCTTTTAAGCAACTGGTCAGGCTCTTCAGGACATTGCATGTAAGCATGGCTACGTTTACCTGTTCAAGTTTTTAGAAAAAAACAAAGGATGATGGATTTCTCTGCGTATCATCTGGTCTAGTAGCTCTCGTGATGTGTCCATCTCAGTAGACGAGAGTTTACTAGAGAAGCAGGGGGGAAATTTAGTCGTTAATTCTTTCTTTTTAAGTCTAATTACCAATTTAGTTCTAGCTAAATTCAAAGGGTAATTAATCTCTTGCTTTTTTTTTTCTATTTGTATAGAGAAATTGGTAATGGAGAGTGGGACTCCTGGTTTATGCCTTTTCCCAAGCAGGTTACCTCTGTTTATCATGACTCTGATTCATCATCATGGATAAGCAAAATTAATGACTTTTCACGCTTCTTGTTTTTTTGTTTGTAGATAGACATTGCTTGCCAGAAGGTAAGTCAAGCTAGTGTAATGTGTTGGTTTACTTGATCAACCTGCAATTGTTCCTAATCTCATTATTCCTTCAACTTACAGTTAAAGAAAATGAGTGAACTTAGTGAAGGTTACAACATAATCGGGCTCTCCCAGGTAAAAGAGCAGAAAAACATTGCATGAATTGACAACATTGCAGGAGATAAACTTCCTAATGTAAACCTCTTAAAGTTTCCGCGCATAATTTGATCTCCTTTTCTCACAAGTCTGGCAATCCCTCTCATCTTTTTTTTCCAGGGGAACATGGTTGGTAGAGGGGTTATTGAGTTCTGTGATGATGGACCTCCGGTAAGAAGTTAAAACTTTTTCTAGTATATTCAACGAATACCTCTATTCATGTTCTCGTAATATATATAACAGGTGAGGAATCTTATATCTCTAGCTGGTCCTCATGCTGGAATTGCTTCTATTCCCTTCTGTGGTGTATGTTCCTTTTGATCCCATGAACTGAACTAGGGGTTAATACCTCAGATGGTCACTCAACTATCCAGTCTTTCCTCAGAAAGTCACTCACATGGTGACATTTTGGTGAAAATTAAAAGTTGAGTGACTTTCTGAGGCAAAAGTGGATAGTTGAGTGACCATCTGAGGTATTAACCCACTGAACTAGCCATTTTCAACTTCTCTTAGTTATGTTTTAGGGGAAACAGTATAGTCTCTTCAGTCTTTTCGATTTTGGCAGTCAGGTATCTGGTGCATTCTTGAAGACTCTTTGCTCAAGTTAGCAATTTACAGCAATTTTATCCAGGTCTGCCCTTTTCTTTTCATATACACTAATACAACTATGTAGTCCCTTTATTAAATTGTGTCCTTTAATGCTATTCCAGGCACATCTTGCTCCTGCAGGTTACATAAAAATCCCAACTGTAAGTAACCAAATTATGTGATTTCACTATATCTGTATCAAACGCAAGAGCCTTTCTTCTCTTTCATTGGATTTCTCGTCAATAAAAATCTTCCTCCTTGTTGTCTAAAACAAAAAAAAAAAGCTGAGATCTTCTCTGCTTTCTTTTGTGGCATTTTGCACTTTCCAGGACATAGGTAACTATAGAAAAGGATGTAAGTTCCTTCCAGTACTCAACAATGAGGTACACAGAAACTCTACTTACAAGAAAAGGTTTGCAAGCTTGGAAAATTTAGTACTTATTATGGTGAGTATGGAATATATTCCGAACTTCATTTTCAGCTTTTACTCTTCATTCCGAACTTGATAGCTCATAAGTTCTCCTCTTGTTGTTTTCATCAGTTTGAAAAAGATGAAATTTTGGTACCAAAGCAGACCTCATGGTTTGGGTACTATCCTGATGGTTCCTTCAGCACTGTGTTGCCTGCTCAGAAGGTAATTCTACACTCATCTGTTTCTACATAAATCACTTTTTTTCTGATCATAAATCAATCTAAGTTTCACTGTGGAAGTACACAGAACATTTTAAATGTGTTATGTTATCCTTGATTTTCGATAGGATATTTCCTGATCTTGATGTATGATTTGTGTATATGTAGACAAAGCTGTATACAGAAGACTGGATTGGTCTAAAGATGTTGGATGAAGCTGGAAAAGTGAAGTTCTTAAAAGTATGTGGAAGTCATCTTGAAATATCTACTAGTGAAATGAAGAAAAACATACTACCATACTTGCTGGATAATGTATCTACTACAGTGACCAAATCAAGATCATCTGGTCTATTATGGCCTTCGGCTTTCAACGATGAATTCAAAGAAATTCTCCAGCTGCACACTCCTGTTGAATCCAGTTAGCTTAATAAGATCATGGAAATTTTAGTTTATAACTATAGATTCTAGCTAGTCTTTTCACTTCTTCCCACAACCTGATTTTTTCCCTTGTAGTACTACGTTTCATTGAAAAAACACTTGGACCATTACTTCAAGAACACTTCTTCCACCATGGGAATAGAGTATGCCGCCTTCATCATCGCAATGAAATGACCATACTTGGGGTGAACTCACTCACATTACATTTGGACCATTTCTCGATTTGTGGGATAAATATCGCAAAGGGGCCACGAAAGGTACAAAATTTGTATCCATAACCGTCCCTCTTAAGAGTCTAGACTCTCATATTTCTAAAATAAGACCAATATCACCCAATCAAACTAGTGTCATTTAGTATGTCAAGAAACAATATGCTTCAAAACATCCTTTTTCCCAACCTCATTCAACTTTAGAAGTTGACGCGACCATTTGCAAAAATATTAGCAAAATTTATGTTTGGTATAAAGAAATTTCAGATGGTTGAAAGACACCATCAACTTCATCATCCAAACCACCTAAAAACACATGAAGTATATCATAGAAATTCTTTCAACGGTTTGTACAGAAATTGTCAGCATGCCGAAGTCTCTGCAGCTATATAATGTACAGGTATAAAACAATCTGGCAGGTAAATTAAATACAGAATCTGAAAGCAACTGGAGTCCGGAACTATATAACACACTGCCAATAGATCTATCAAGCCTAAGCTCAAACAGACACGCGAGAATAACTAACATAAGGGCGGAAATATAACACAGCCTATGTACCCAAGAAACAAAACTAAAAGAAACCCCAGAACAGGCAGACGTTTGGGTAGAAAAATAAGAAGCCTTTGCTTCTTCCCAAAAGCCAGCACCGTTAGTTCCGGTATGCTAACACAAACTGGAGACTTATGTCAATGTCACTGACAGGAGTATACGGATACCTATCACTATTGCTGAATAAGGCCTAGGATTACTACTAGTCCTCACCAGGCCTTAGGTTGAGGATTCTATTTGATGGTGCTCCAAGTTCCGAAGTACGATTCGTGCAAAGATTTTGGCTTCGATAGGGGCAGTGGCTGCTGCAGCAGCAGCACGCAAAATCCTTGATGCTCCAGTGTTCTGCAATAGGCGGACATGATGTTGTGCATGACGACCACCTGGGATTGTGAACTACAAAATATGTAAACACGAGATCAGTTAAGTTGCCAGTTTAAATTGAAAAAAACTGATATCAGAAGCATGTCAGTGCCATACAGAGAATCACCTACCTGAAGAAGGGCAAATGCAGCACATGCTTTGAGAATAGAAGACGAATTACGTAACATTGTAACGAATCTTCCAATCTCAGCTCCACTGAAGAGGCAATTAAGAAAAGTTATTAATAAAAAGGCAGAAGGATATCTAAGAAAATTAACGAGGGGATAAAAGACGAAATTCAACAAGGCAAGAGAGAATATCTGGGACCCAGGGAGAGTTGCTAAAACAGCTAAGCACCACCTAATCAATCTTGTCGTGTCACAAAATGATGAAGATGAAGCAATGTGTTGAATTTCATAAAGTCGACTCAGTAACATTTCCACGTTTCTTCCCCATGAAATACATAGGCATTAAGCCCTAGAAGTCTCAATGAGCGAGAAACAGATCTTTTTCAGACAGCGAATGTCGTACACAGCCCATACAGTAAATTACAGACATGAAGTATGATTTTTATTATGATAAGTGTGTTTAAGTTTGTAAGACATTCTTATCAGTAAGCATTAGATTAAAGGATGGGAAAGGAAGGGTGGGGGGACAACATACATACCTGCACCTAAGATGACCTGCCTCATGAATACGAGCTGATTCTGTAACTTGAGTCAAAGCTGCAGGGACAGATGATGCAGCAGCAGCAGAAAATGCTTGTGGATCAGAAAATGCAAGAATAAAAGCTTCAATGTTCTTTAAAGCCATTCTTCGAGCTCCATCTAAGTTTACACTCTTAGAGTTGCTTTCTGAAGAGGTTCCCACAAGTGCAACTCCATCCATTCTGTTGAAAAGAAAATCACATTTTAACTTCTACTCAGACAGAGACATGCAAGGAAAGAATGCAACAACGTTCCAGAATGCCTTAAATCATTTCTAGCATAGGACTTTCGTAATAGAGCTCTCAATCTCACTTTTGTAACAGCAGCTGTACAGTGATTTTGTGCATCTTCTTGATGCTTTTAATATTAATTCTTACTTCATCCAAAAAAAAATGCCTCAATCGATTTTTTTCTCTTTGATAAGTGAGAACATCGCAGAAACCACAATGTTCAACTTTCTTTTCCCTTTGCAAACACCCATAGTGAAGCAGTTGAAGTAGAAAGATTTTAGCCGAATTCCTCACAAATCCAATTACAAGAGTTTTTTGTTTGGCCTCTCCCATGGAGTAGGTACCCAAGTGTTCAGTCACAACATTGGAATGAACATAAGAACTTCTCCAAAAAAAAAAGAAAAAAAGCATATGTGATTGTCCCATGAGATTTTTCACAAGAAAAGCAAGCTTCTCTATCTCCACAGGTCATCAAACCTACACAGGTTACAACCAGTAAAAGTTAACTAAATGCCCTTGAACTCCTCCACGGGATATTAATCCCCATTCAAGCAAAAAAATTACATCCAAATGATTCAAGTAGTTCTCTCAAACCAATATCTACATGGAAGTTTTTTTTAGTCGTGAGATAAAAAAACTAGTCCTTCTGAGGGAGTCATTTTCTCTACAAATGTCTGCCAGTAACTGCAACTGATAAAATAACTACATTCAAAAGTAAAATGTTCAAATAACAATTGCCCTATTCCTCCATCTTAAACAGCTCAGACACTTGAGGGAGAATGGAAACTACATTCTTGTTAAGCATAGTAAGAGATGAAGAAACCTCGCTCCAATTAATTATCTCCTTTGAAACAGCTAAAGCTAGATTGGATTACTAAATATAATGAGAAGAATGCAAGAAATAAATGGCTTCTGGAAAAATAAGTATCATTCTAAGACGGTTCTTCTGGAAAAATCAAGAGAAAATTATTTCAATAAATCTATACTTAATAGCATTCAGTATTCAGTTTAGGGTGCTATTTAGAATAATATTCACGGATGAAGACATTGTCAAGTACCTTCCATCAAACATATAAGCCAACGCCAATGCAGCCATAAAGCGTGCCATTTTTGAGATAGATGACGAACAAAGATGAACAAGGGCAGGAACTCCCCCTTCCTCCACTATACGGAAAGCATTACCAGGGTTGAAAGCAAGATTCCAGAGAGCCCCAGCTGCAGTCTCATGGACATCCTGGAAAGAGGGAAAATTTAGGTATGTACAATCCTAATTATACTCATACTTATTTCTCAAAAATAATTGCACTCGTATTCCAGAAGGCAGAAAAACTTATATGATTCAAAGTGATGCATTTGTCATTACATGCCAATCAACAGAACTATGGCTTCACATATTAGTTTTACATACCAGAAAAGGATAATATTTATACTCATACTTATTTCTCAAAAATAATTACACTCGTATTCATACTTATTTCTCAAAAATAATTACGCTCAAATTCCAGAAGGAAGAAAAACTTATATGACTCAACGTGATGCATTTGTCATTACATGCCAATCAACAGAACTATGGCTTCACATATTAGTTTTATATCCCAGAAAAGGATAATATGTATAAATACATAAGGCATCATTAACATTGCACCGCCAGGTAAAACCACTTGCAGGTACATGAACAAATGTCAAATAGATGCTACATCTAAATATGGAAGATTAACAAGACTATATTCAGAAATTATGTGAAAGACGTTATTGAAACTACTACCAACTTGCAGATTTTGTGACTTGATGGTTTAGTACTTTCAAGGTGGAGTTAGTGAAAGCTCCACTAGCCAACATGCCGTGGAAGGAATTATTTTATTTATTTTTTGTGATGAAGCATGATATGGAAGGGTTTAAGCCTAAAACAAACCCTAGAGGTCAAGAAGATTATCCTAAATTTACTTTCTAAACTACGCAACTCTGCAGAAGATATATTTTTATTAAAGCCTAGCCATCATTGGACAGGCCGGTTTATTCTTCTTTTAAGCTTGAAGAGCTAGCTAACTCCATCTAAATTTTCCCTCTGGAAAATGGAATAAGAGTTTACCAATTAATGGTACAACATTAAATACAGAAATAGTGATCTAGATTCCCTTTGAGTAACATAAAGTCACAACTGTTAATATCCAAAAGAAGTTCCGGTAAATGTGTGCCCATGTTTTTAGCAGACCATGTTGAGGTGCCACATTTAGTAGTAACATAATTGCTAGGTAATGGCAACTGAGATCCACAGGTCG
Source organism: Solanum piurae (assembly GCA_029582685.1). Lineage (NCBI taxonomy): Eukaryota > Viridiplantae > Streptophyta > Magnoliopsida > Solanales > Solanaceae > Solanum > Solanum piurae. The sequence goes on from JAJOOO010008976.1 coordinate 9,363, forward strand.
GATCTCCCTGGATAAGCTTTCTAACTCTCAGATCTGTATTCAAAATTTACAATCTGTTCTGAAACAAAATTAATATAGCTAAGTTAAGCATGAATTAAAAAGATATACAAGGACCCAATTCAATTACAATTTGAGGAAGATGAGATAGTTCAATAGCAGAAACTATAATTAACAAATTAAGCCTTCACAAGTTGTGGAAAGCTGAAAAAGAGCAACAACCAGGCAGGCATGGAAAAGCATTTCTATACATCATTGCACAAAGACTTACCTCAACATCAGATCGTGCAAGTGCTATAAGTGGCGCCACACCTCCTTCTCGTCCAATGGCAATACTATTGCAGGATTCAATAATTATGAATTGGATTAATTACAAATTGAGTAAAGAGAAAGCAAATTGTACAGTTGCAATATGGCTAAGAAAATAACGATAAAGCAATCGGCAGAAACATGAAGACATGAATTTCATATTCAATAAACATGTTGCAAAGCTCAGGGCCTAGTGGTTCAAGTTATGCTCATCTCCATCCAATTTCTGCTGGCATCATGCTGTATATGTGCCCCTTCTGTTACCTACCCAGGAGTTAATGGTGTCTAATGTAACATGCCAGTTCTGGAGAACAATTCTTGTGGTGACCTCGGTGAGTTTTTGTTTGATCAAGTAAAAGTATTTCATTTATAAACATGGTCAAAAATCTGGCAGTATACCAGGGGTATACCAAAAGGTAAAGAATCTACAAAAAGACATGAATCTCTATGAAGTATGAACTCTACCTGTTCTTCCATACATCAAGGAACTTTATCGGAGCACCAAAAGAAAACAAGTAACCGTAGACTACTCCACAGCTAGTCGATCATTGGCTTAATTTCCTGGGTTTTGGGACTCTAGTATCAAAAATTCCCGGTAATTTATCATGAAAGTGTCACATTTAGATTGTTCTTGTTGGCTGATAGAGGATTTCTAAGAAGATATTCTTGTCATCAAAGATGTGATCCTCTAAGATGAGAAGATATTCTTCATATCAAGATATGATCCTCTAAGATCTTAGGATAATTGTGGTACTCTATAATATCATATCTCTGATTCTCTCTTAATGTAAAACATATGATTCTGTATAATCTCAGATTTCATGGGATTTAGGTGATTCTATCTTTTATGTATATATAAAGCCATGTACATGACATAGAAGAATATGAATGAAATTATTCAACAATCTTTTTCCACATGGTATCAGAGCTTTAGGCTTATTCCTGACCAATTTTATTCATCCTATC
>JAJOOO010008977.1:0-13736 GCA_029582685.1 Solanum piurae
ACATGCCCAACAAGCAAGAAGGCAAATACATTGGCCATTCACTTAGTATGACGTAGTGCAATATTAAATACATATTGATATGTTGAAAGCCTAAAATACACATAAGAGATAAAATATCTCGTGTATAGGGATCTGAAGACTTAAAAAGGAACATACAGTTCATGACACGACATAACTAAGAGGAAAAACTATTAATTCGTGCACAATTACTTACTAACAAATTGCCTAATAACAATTTAAGAATACAATGTTCGTTACTACATGCCCAACAAGCAAGAAGGCAAATACATTGGCCATTCACTTAGTATGACGTAGTGCAATATTAAATACATATTGATATGTTGAAAGCCTAAAATACACATAAGAGATAAAATATCTCGTGTATAGGGATCTGAAGACTTAAAAAGGAACATACAGTTCATGACACGACATAACTAAGAGGAAAAACTATTAATTCGTGCACAATTACTTACTAACAAATTGCCTAATAACAATTTAAGAATACAATGTTCGTTACTACATGCCCAACAAGCAAGAAGGCAAATACATTGGCCATTCACTTAGTATGACGTAGTGCAATATTAAATACATATTGATATGTTGAAAGCCTAAAATATACATAAGAGATAAAATATCTTGTGTATAGGGATCTGAAGACTTAACCTACACGTGCAACGCACGTGCAGTGAATCTTGTAATACAAATAAGATCAACCCTACCCTATCCAATTCAAACCTAAATTTGATGAGTAATATTTTTTTTTCTTTTATTTTTAATTTTTAATTTTTAGTTGAATAAATACAAATTCAATTATAAAGAATCGATCCAACCAAAATTTATGTAAAAAAAAAAACTAAAGTACTCTTGTTCTTGCTTAATGTTTTGCTATATAAGGAGCATATAAGGAACATATCTTATGCTATAGCAACTAAATTTGTCAATAAAAATATAAAATCGTATGGTTCCCTTATCTTAAAAGGATAAACATTTCAACTAGAAACTCCAACATTTTATGTGATGGAGCTATTACAGCTCAAATTCCCTTACTAAATTATTATCTACTTCAATGTAATCAGTTTGATGATTTTCAATAAGAAATACAGATGTGATCATATATAATAGTGGTCAAAATGAGATAAAAGTAGGTTGATTGGTGAATATGTTTGACATCAAGAAGTAGTACTAATAAATACAAAATAAGCAAATGTTGGTTAGAGAAGGAAATTTGAGTACCTTGACTCTTGAAACTTGGTGCTTTTGCAGAAACTCTACATGCACAAGATGAAGATAGTTTCACTGCTAAACACCTAGATTGGCTACCAATAACTAGAAAGCTTAAATTACAAATCAAGAAAGTATTGTTGTTGCTAAAATAGTCAAAACTGAGTTAAACAACAAAAATACTCCAATCTAATTGTTAAGATTCATCTAAAAGCCTAAAACTGAATGTTTCCAGTTTCGGACTACAGAAGAAACGACACAACAGTAGAATATCTTGGAACATCTGAAGCATTTCAGATGTGGTATCTATTACTAATGATGTTGCTGCTACTATTGTAAGGTGTAAAGCATCCACAAAGATGGGCCTTTTTTTCCTTTTCATTAGTGCTCTTCCCAATATGAATGAACTTCTTCAAAGCAATACTTGTGTTGCTCCTGGAAAATCTGCTTTTGGCTATGCTTTTCTTTTCATCCCCCGGTTTCAGTAGCATACACTCAAGTTTTTGAACCTCCAATTGTACATGTCCAATCTTCTCGGACTCCTTTCTTGCCTCTTCTGAAACTCTCTTTCCCCTGATATTCAACATCTCTTTTGAATATGTTGAAGTGCTTCCTGTAAAATGTGTGCTTTCTTCTGTATTCTTCATCAAATGTCCATTCAAATTCACCAGCTGCACAATTGTTAATTCAACTTCTTGTAACTGTTCTTTTGCTGCTACAAAATCAACATTTTTGTCTTTCCTAGACTTTCTTTTCTTATCCAATTTCCTTCTCATGTTATCAACAGTCATTTGAAGACTAATCAATTTCTCTGCATCAGAGGAAAGCCGGTCCAGAATCTGCTTATTTGTTTCAACACTTGCATCAAAGGAGTTCATTAACTTATCAACACCCAACTCCTTCTCCACCTCTGATTCTGTTGGTGGATGATTTGCCCGTTCCTTCATAATTTTACTGGGACTACCTTCCTCTATGGTTTCCCATAGCTCAAGCATCTGATCATCTGCTCCGTCAACATCAGAAGAACCTCTTCTTCTAATTCTTTGTAGTGAGCCATCAGAAACATGATCAAGTGGTATTTCTTTCATCAGTATCCTCTTTTGGACGTCTAAGGATTGAGGCTTCGTCTTTCGCCTGATATGACCTTCACCATAGTCATTCCTAGGACTCCTCCTTTCTATATACTCATCTTTTTCTAGATCAAAGCTATGCCAAGATTTTAATTCCTCAACTTCACTTTCAGCACTATCTCGACCTATCTTCTTGTATGAAGATACCTGTAAAATAGGCTTATTCCTCTCTTTCACTACTTTGACAACTGCTTTAATCCTGTCTCTGAGATCCTGCAGATCTAGAATGTCTTTTGTCATGACAGGTTGATTTTCAAATCTACTTTCATCTGGATGAACCTCAATGTCAACACACTGCAAATATATGCAAGAAGAAGAAATTTCAACACAAAATTGCAGCTGATCCCAAGTTCTCCACTTTTTATGTCTAGGTAAAAACACAGCTGGGAATGACCTTCATATTCTTTTGCTTTAATTTTAAGCTCAAGTCCATACAATATTATACTTACAAGTCAATTGGGAAATATCAAACCAGTGTAAAATTAATACTTTTGAACTAGATATCCTTTCACAATCTAGATGCAGGTCATGAGACCAAAGCAAGAAACAAGTCAGTCTAGTCCTAAGAAATGCCAGACAGTGGAAATTGTTCTGAGAGAATGAATCCTCAAGAGGAAGAACTTCAAAGAAAATCCTGAAAAATAATACTCCCTCCGTTTCACAAAGAATGGTCTAGTTTGACTTGGCACGGAGTTTAAGAAAATAAAGAAGACTTTTGAATCTTGTAGTCCTAAATTAAAGTTAGTCAAATGTACAAAATTGCTCTTTAATCTTGTGGTCTTAAGCATACCACGTGGAAAGCTGAAATTAAAATGTTACCAAAAAAAGAAAGAGGTCATTCTTTTTGAAATAGACTAAAAAGGAAAGGAGGTCATTCTTTTTGAAATGGAGGTAGTATTTAAAGTAAGAGCAAACATATGCCAAGTTAATTCCAATCAAAACACTGATTGACGTTCTAAAGCTAAGGTCATGTAAAAATGCAAAAGGTTTGAGTAACATTCAGGTCAAATTTTCAGTAAGCAGGATAATACAGAGACATGTATATCACTTATTATAAGAAAGTACATTACCTTTGGTTCCTGAGAGCCAGCTAGCTTAAGGCTCATCTGGAGGAGCGCATTATGCTCAAGCAATACCACATCATTCCTTAAAGAGTCTATTGCAGGAGCATATGCATGTAATTGAGACTTCTGTTCTCCAATTTCACTCTCCATTAAATTGATTAATATTTTCATCTGTTCAATCTCCAAACTTTTGAAAGCATTTTCATTCTTGAGTCTCCCGTAAACCTCAATTAACTCATCCATCTTGTTTTCCATTAATGCTTCTCGTGTGGAGGAAATTTGCAAATCAAAATAAAATGTTTCTGCCTCTGCCTCCCATAGTCCAAATTCATAGTCTTTCTCTTGGAGCTCTGAACTTAGGCAATCTTCTCTGATTTTTTGCTCTTCAATTTCTTCATGCAATTTTCCTAATTCAACCACCAAATTCGTGTTCGCTTCTCGAACACATTCAATTTCCTTGTTCTGAGTGGTATTGTCTCTCAACATTTCAAATATTTTCTTTTCTAGATCTTCATTCATCTTAGAGGATTCTAGACAGTCGGTCTTTAGTACATCCAGAGCCCTATGCAATTCTGAGTTCAATTTTTCAGATACTTTAAAGTTCTGTTCTGCTTCAAAAAGCCGAATTTCCTGCTTACCTTGAAGTTCTTTTCCAGTTGACATTTCCAACTTGAGATGATCATTAGATTCCCTGACCTCATGGAGCTCTTTTTCTAACCTTTCAACTGATTTCTTCAGGAGTAGGTTTTCATTTTCCTTCATTTCCAGCTTCCCATTCAATACATCCATCTCCTTCTCAAAGTCAAGCGTAACACCACGAAGTTTGTGCATATCTTCAAAAATTGACTTTAGCTCAGCAGTTCTTTCACTACCATAACTCTTCAAAATGGTAGAGAAATTACCCAGCGCCAGTGTCTCAAGTAGAAAAACATCATTTTCCTGCTCCACTATCCATTTCTCCACCTTGATCTCTGAGATTTTTGTCAACAATGTCTCGTTCTGATGAAGTACTTGAGAGTATTTCTTTTGTAATTCAAAGTAAGCTGTCTGCAACTCACCATGCTTGAGACAGACAGTCTGAACCTCCACCTCAAGTATGGCATTTAGCTGAGTACTGTTGCTCATTTCTGACTGTAATTTCTTGTTCATTTCTAGTAGGCAATGGTTGTGTTTCTGCACTGTAACCAGCTTCTCTGCCACGATATTAAGCTCCTCCTCTATAGATTTCTTCATTGACTCCAATCCCAGGCACTCTGATTTCAGCTGAGCATGCGTAGTTAGAAGAGCTGAATTTTCAATCAACAACTGTTGCTTATCATACTCGAACATTCTGAGTGCACATTTCAGATCCTCAACACTGCACAATATACAATGCAGCAAAGTTTGTTCGTTTTCCACCTTTTCTTCAGACACAAAGTCAGAATCATTTTCAAGGGCCTTGAAAACTTGATATATCCCCATTCTCAACCTTTCAATCTCATGTACCAAAAGGTTTGCTTCAACCTGCTGTTTCAGGTTGTGATTTTCTAACTCCATAATCAGTTTGTCAGACAATTTTGATGTCTCAATATGTTTCTGACATTCAATCAACAGAGAAAAATTCTTTTCTTCCATATCTTGCATAAATTTCTGCAGGATGGAAATTTCAAACTGGGATCTTAAAGCTTTGTCGAGTTCTTCTTCAAATTCTTTCTTCCTCCACTTACTCTCTTCCTGTAGGTGACGAATATGGTTTTCTATATAAATTAATCGGGTATCACTCTGATGCATAAAGTTGATCTTTTCTTGTTTCTCCATTTCAACAGAAACTCTAAGTTCTTCAAGTTGTAGCTGTTCTGCTTGTTTATCCTTCTCTAGGCAAGCATACTTCTCTTCCCATTCCATAACTCTTGTCTTCAGCAATTGACACATCTCTTCTAAACCTATCGCCTTTTTTGTTAGACCCTCAAGTTCAACTTTTCCAACCAAAAGAGAGTTCTCAAGCATAGCATTTTTCTCTAGGAGTTTCTGCATTTTCTCAGTTATAATTTGCAACTGAGAGAGTAAAGCGGCTTTGTCAGCAACAAGAATAGATTTTTCTCCATTGAGAATTTGACAAGACTCTTGCAATACTCTTACCCTTTCCTGCGATCCCTGCAACTCACCATTTACATCTGAGAGGGAACTTTCCAGAACAGCCTTCTTCTTCAAAAGTTCATCAACGTCCTCCAACTTCTTGTGGTGGACTTCTTTCTCGCATTTGGTGTTCTCACAGATTATCCTGAGGTTGGAGATCTCTTCCTGCAAGCTCTTTATTGAAGAGTCGACACATTCAGGGTTTATACCTGCAGCCTTCACTTTCTCTACTAAAGCCTGGTAGCTCCTGTTCAGGTCCTTGATTTCCTCTTTCAAACATGCAATATCTTGTTGAAGGTTGCTACTTAGTCCAACTTGTTTTGCAACCTCTGCTTCAAGTTTCTCCTCCATCTTCCTCAAGCTAAGGATTTCATTCTCCAGCTTCTCGATCGAATTGCTTGAGGAAAATTTCAGTTCATTCAGGCTATGGTTTTCATCCGTCACTCGCTTAAGTTCACCTTCCAAACTATTTTTGCATGCTTCCACTTCCTTCAACAGCTCAAGACTATTTCTGAGCTCCATGGCCAGAGCACTCTGCTCTTCTTGCGATTGACAGTGCAAATGTTGCAGAGCCTGAAGAGTTGCTTCAACTTGTGCATGGCTTAAGTGCTCATTTTGCAAATCAGTTTGAAGTTTCTCTAATTCCCTCTGCTTCTCATAGAGTTCTTGATCTTTCATTGCAATCTTCTTTGCCAAATTATCTATCTCTAGGTACAATGAATGCTTTGATATCTCCAGCACAACACATTTGTCTTCAGTATCTTTAAGCTTTGCAGCTCCTACTGAAATCTCACTATTCAGGCCCTTTATATCCTCTTGGGAACAAGCTAGCTCATTCTCAAGGTTTGATATTCTGTCCAGACAATGTTTATAGTCACCAGCAGCAGCTTCTTTCTCTTCACTTAGTTCCATCAGAACAATTTTCAGTGTGTTGATCTCAGCTTCAGCTTTATCAGCTATCTCCATAAGGATTCTGGATTCTTCCTGAGCCACCAAGAGTTTTTCCTCAAGGTCAGATATGTTTACCATTCTTACCTTATACTCATGAAGGACAACATACTTTTCAGACTCTAAATTAGAGATGTCATTCCTAAGATTCTGAGCTTTGGTTTCTGCCTTAATTGCTCTCTTTTTTAGTTCTTTTGTGTCTTCAAGTGCTTGAGAAGCCGTAACTTCCAGATTAGATATCCTTTCCAGACACTTGTTGTGTTTGCTCAAATCAGCATCTCGTTCAGCCTCTAATTTGATAAGGGATTCCTTCATCTTCTGAATTTCATTTTCAGCTCTGCTAGCTTGTTCACAGAACTTCACGGAGTCCTTCTGTACGCTATTGAGTTCCCTCTCTGCAGCATATAATTGATCCATGCATTGCTGATACCGAATGACGGTAGTTTCTTTTTCTGCTTGCATGACAGCTAGGATTTCCTTTAGGTTTTGAACTTCAGCTTCAGCTTGATCAGCGTGCTCCGACTCAGCGAGAGCGAGGATCTTGGAATTGAAATTCCCATTCTCATTTGACAATTCAGATACTTTATTATGCAAACATTTTTTCTTTTCTTCTGTGTTTCTGTTCAATCCTTTACTCAATTTTCCTTCGAGGAACTTTGTGTTCTTTAGCATTTCTTCTCCTGCCCCAAGCATCTCAAGCAACTGTTTTAAACCCCAGTCACTTGTTCCCTTATTAGAATCACCATTATGAGATCCAATCTTCTGAGCAGCATGTATACTAGATGGTATTAAACCCGTAGTGGACTGATGAAGTTCATGTGTATCAGACGATGCACGAAGGCACAATATTTCTGGAGTATGTGGTTCAGTAACTTGTGTGGAAGATCTCATGGGTGAATCTTCACCCAGTAGAAAAGGTAGTTGGTCGGGAAATGCCTCTGACATGGTTTTTTGGGCCTGCCTGAGCTCCCCAATTACATGATCATATCTTTCCGCTAGTGCCCGGTATGCCCTGTAGAGCTCCTCAATTAGCTTCATTAGCTCAGGCCTTCTCTTGTAATACATTTCAGCCCTTCTTGCAAATGAATCTGCATCTTCTTCAATGATCTTGATCATTGCCTTTACTTTAGCATCCATTTCTGTTGAAATAAGATACAAGCAACATCAGTTAAGTTTCCTATGAGATTTTAGAAAAAGAGAAAAAAAGTGCATGAGAAGAAACTTATAGATTAAAAAAAAACTACAAATAGAAGACCATGTAATGAAATACCCAATGTTGTGTGAACTATATTAGCATTAAATATGAGTCCTACAATGAACTCTTGGGAAAGAGTAATAGAGAGTAAACTTAGGGACACTACAAAAGTGACAGAGATATAGTTTAAATTTATGGCTGGTAGGTTTCGGAGACAGAAGTGCTTCAAAACTGTGGTCAAACTCAAATTTATGCAGCTCCAAAGTACTTATACCAAGAAGGATTTTTCAGAAAAAGCAGATCCTGGAAGCTTAGTCAAAATTGCTCTAAGAGTTTAGGAGAAGTAGTAGTGGGAAGAATCATTGTGAATTCGGGCAGCATAAAGAAGAGTGAAGATGATGTGTGATTAGACAGGAATGTGGTGCTAAGCAAATAATTCAGATACTTAATATCGTTGTCCTAGGAGAATGACATATAGATGAAACTGTGACATGTAGAATCAAAATAGCATTGTTAAAATAGAGAAGTGCTACTAGAGTGTTATTCCATGAGAGGATACAAGGCAAGTTCCATAGATGGTTGTAAGACTGGTAATGTTGTATGTAATTAATCTTGGGCCACTAAGGTCCAACATATCCACAAAAACACGAGTACAGCGGACATGTGGATAATAAGATAGCTGTATGGTCATAGAAGATTAGAGATGATCACATTTGATAGAAAGTGAAAGTAACAATATAAAGGATAAAATAAGAGAAGTCACTTGAGATGGTTTGGTCATATCGTGCATTGACTTCCAAAGGCACCCGTCCACAAGTATGAGATCATGGTGATTAAAGGTATCAAAAAGAGGAAGAGGTAGAGACCTAAAATCACATGTAACGAAGTTGTCTCAAATGACCAATAATTTCTTGAAATTTATGACAGCTCAGCGAAAAATAGGACACCATAGAAGAACTTTAGGTTGAAGGTTCGCAGGGAGTCTTCTAGTCTTGTAGAGATCTGTATGTCAGTAGAAAATGTAGAGAACTCATAGTACTAGAGAACCTAAATTTTTTTAAATATTAATTGGTCTGAAACATGTCTAAATTGTGTGACATAGATAGAGAAAATTCATATAGTTGGCTGCAACTTAACTTGGGATCGAGGCATAGTTGTTACAAATAGAAGAGTAACTAGAACATGGGTAGAAGACAAAAATGTAAGCCTAAAGCTACCGGCTTCTCAACTACTGTTCACCTCTACATCGTCATTTTCTGCTCCCTCTCAACAGATTTGTGTGTAACATAACAGTGATGAACTTGAACAGATTTAGTTTATAGAATAAGTAGCTATTGCCAGAGGCAGTGCCAAAATTGGGAGTTTGGGGTTCTAAAGTTTAGGATAGAAGAGAAAAATATTGCAAAACATGCTTCCTTGTGGGGTTTGAACTCATAACACTAGTGTGAAAGGCAGTTTCACCGCCGCTTCCTTATGACTGAGCTGTCAATCAATTGTCAGGGTTCACAAGTTAATATACACATATATTTGTTTAATTTTCTAATACAAATACAGAATCTACGAAAAAGCTAGTTACTCCGCCACTGGCTATTGTGCATATAATCTCTTACACCATTTATAAGATATGCACATAAAGGAAGATATCTAAGTAATTGGTAAGTAGATTTGGTTTTGAGTGCGCAAGGGAGCTTGTTGGGGATAGCAAGGGTGGTTGTAATAATATGTATGGATGTGATGGATCTGCAAAAAGAGCGTCCATTAATAATACAGTCTCTTGTGGAGTCAGCATAGCAATTCCTTTACTAATAATGCATTGAATTGATTTCTCCTGTCTAGAGAATTTCCTATCTATGTTCCAGTTTTTACATTAACCCCCTAAAACCAGATATTTTGATGATTGGCATGTCCAACTGCCTCTCAATTCATTGGTAAGTGAAACTGCCTCTGAGTTCACTCGAATCACTCAACCTAAGATGTGAAACACAGGCTTTTCAGGAACCATTCCGATGGAATTCCCAATCTGCAGCGGATTTTTAAGAAATGATTATCACAATAGTTCATTGATCCTAAAGCATGAAGATGAAATCATCAAAATCAATATAAACATATGGTTTCTAGTTCGGAAAAAAGGGCAACGGAAAATCTGAGATCCAAAGCAGATAATCTATCCTTCTATCACAATGTATGTAATGCAGAGAAGAGAGGAAAAGGAAAACAGGAAGAAGTGTAACCGCTCCAGATACGAGTATCAACTTATCCGATAGTCTAAAGTAAAGATCTAACTTTATAAGGTAATGGAACAGCAGATATATGCATATTCAATCATGTGACCTCTTGATTGGCAAACTAATCATACTCTAGCTCATACCACATGCTGGTAATAGATTTGCATACACACATTTTATGTCAGTGCAATGCAGAATTACCAAGTTTTTGTAAAACCAGATCATCCATTAATCGGAGAAAAAGCTTAACATCAAAATGACAAGAATCATATATATTGAAAGAAAGCGGTAAATAAGAGGGTTGAAGTCTAAGGAAGGAAAGCAAATCTATTCATGTATAGCCATTAGAAGAAGAAAGGTCCTGATCCCTCAGCACTCACCAGTAAGATTATGTTGAAGCCAATTTGAGTTATTTGGAATATGGCCAGTATCCCACCACGAAGAGTATAAGCGTTTGGTTTCAGAATGTAGCAAGGTGGCCATGACTCCAGCAAAGAACAAAAAGGTAACAGGTTTTGTCCTTGTAAAATCCTGGTCTTTGAACCAGTACAAGAAATTATCAATCCACGCCAGTATTGCAGCTTTGGCTCTCTCACATAGGCAACTGAAAATGATAGAAAGAAACAATTTAGAAGTAATAACTATGACCCATAGATAACAACTTAAACTTAGCTTTGCAGCATACCTGCTCTGCTTCTATAATTCTGTAGTTGTTCAGAAAATATATGCAAGTGTTATCAGTTTAGCTGAGTCAAGTGTAATTAATGCTCCCCTTGTCTCAGTTTATATGACTTACTTTTTTTTTTAGTCAATTTAAAAAAATGTCACATTTTTTTATTAAGTAACATTTTCATTTTACAAATGATTTATAGTCACACAGACAAGTTTCAAAAGTCTTTCTTTTTTCTTTAAACTCCGTCAAGCAGTGGCGTAGCTAGTATTTTTAATAAGGAGTTCAAAATCTGAAAAAGTAAACATACGAACTAATCGAAAGGGGTTCGACATCTATTGTATATACATAAAAAAAAATTTAACCATGTATAAATAGTAAGATTTTTTGGGGTTCGGGGGAAGCCCCTGATATACTGCTGGCTCCGCCCCTGCCGTCAAGTCAAACTAACTCATATAAAATGGTAAAGATGACAGATGGAGTAATGTATATACCAGCATTGACAACAAGCATCACAATCACAAATGAGGAAAAAAACACACTTTTATCAAGTAGTAATACTCTACTCCTATCCAATGCCAAAGCCAAAGCCAATGGAATTTGGCAATCCTTTGGATCAAACAAAGAAATCTATTTTAAAAATTATCATTGACCTTCAAATGGACATCAAACCAAAAAGACAAAAAACAAAATGAATAGAAGCTTACAAAATTACTGAATCTGATCAGCTCAGCAGCAATGGGGTTCACTGCTTCATTGCCTCCTCTGCATTCTTATTCTTCAATACTCCCAATGTGCTTAAAAGTGGAAACAATGTCAAATGCACCATTAAATGATGTTGACTAAATTGACAAAGAGGGGAGAGGGGTAGTTCCGGCATACAAAGATTTCCACATTACCTATTTGCACGCCCAAATCAATTCAAACAAGAAAAAGAAAAAAAGCAAGTTTGTTTGAACCTGTCCTTAGCAAACTTTTGACTTGTACACATTTTCAAATATTCTAAAACAAAACAACTAATATCTCGGCCCTTTTTACTTGTCAATTTTTTACCTCACACACCTATTAAAAATAATAATAATTGATGCAGTGAGTTTACTATTTAAACTTTATTAATTAATACGGTCCCAAATATTTACTCATTATATTTTTCAAAGATATTAACACAATTTTAATAAATTGAGAGTATAATAGGAAATTTTTTTTGTCCTTCCTTGATTTGTTAATAAATGACTAGTAAAAAGGGAAATCAGATTATGAAATATTTGACAAGTAAATAAGGACGGAGGGAGTAATTTTTGGGTGACGCTCACTCTATTCCATATTAAATTATTCCAACTTTTTTATAGTTCAAAAGAAGTAAATTATTTAATTTCAAGAAAATTGTTGGAATTTAATTTTAGTTAACAATTCATTTAATGACAATCTTAACTGTGAATAACTTGGGAATAATAAAAAAGGTAATAGTGAAAGTAACATTTAATTTATCTCCTTAAATATTTTTCTTCAAAAATGTAATATGTTTAACAATTCACTTAATTTGAACCAGAGAGAGTATTGTAATTAACTATAGTAAAATAATAAAATGTGTATAAACGACATTAATAATGGTTTAAGTAATCATTATTTTTTAATGTGTAGTTTAAGAATGATCATTGGGACAGAAAGAGTTAAGATAGGAAAAATAATAATTGAATTTCTGAAAAATGATTACACAGTGCGATGTTGTCCCTCCTCTATAGTAGTACCAAAATGGTTTAGACCACGTTTGAGATCTCAAAATATTCTTTTTTGGGTTTTATTTCATCTTTTTCCCTTCTTTAATCATTCCTCTTCATTCATGTCTAGGTGTCTACTATGATTATAATTTAAATGTGAACAATCTAAATAGATCCAATCTACAAGTAAGATCCATCACTTTTTATTAAACTTGTCAACTTGGCCGGATTGACCCGGTTTCGATCCAATAAGCACGATCTAGGGTTTTCTTGACCATAAGGTCACTAAAACAATGACTTGGGGTTCCAATTTTTGGGTCTTCAAGTCATTGATTTAGTAATGATTATAGTATTCTTTCTTATGTGACGATCTATTTTGTTCACTTATTTATATTCTGAAGAGTAATATGAACTCATACGATTATTCATATATTTCCATTTTCTTATTCTTTTCATTCTTTCTTTTTTTCATTTTTACATTATACAAAATCTATTGTGGGTTGTTTATAAAAAAAAAAAATCAAAGCGAAAATGCATCAAATCACCCTCAGAACTTGATAACAAAATTTAGTTTAGCATTTTAACTACATGCACATTTAGACACCCCTCCCTTACCAACTTTCAAATGAACTTAATTCCATCCAAAAGCTGAGGTGACAAAAAATATAATTAAAGACGTGTATTTAATTTTTTTGGGTCACGTCAGCATTTTTTTAAACATGACAAAAGTTAGTACTACTTATTTAGCCAAGATAAGTATACGTTATAAAAAAGAAGTAGCAAACCATTTTTTTGGTAGGAAAGGATATATATATATAATAACTTAAGTAGCGGATACAGTTGGGATATTATAATTCCCTAATTTAGCTAGGTTAATACAAGCTACTAAGGACACTTGTTTAATACTAATTTGTCCTGCTACATCTGCTACCAGGCTAGAAGTTACCCCAACAGGAGAGTCCGAAACCTAAATAAGCCACACAAAAATAAAAGTGACCAAAATAAGTCACTATTCTAGTAAGTAACTAAAATAAGCTTAGTGGAAGAAAAAATTCCGTTTTAGTCTCATAACATGTATATTTTAATAAATAACGGAACTATTTTTAACACTTTGTAAAGTGGAAGTTTTTCTTACACTTTATAAAGTGGAAGAAAAAATTATGTTTTATAAAGAGGAATATTTTTCACGTTTTGCATTAAATTGTATCTCTTTATGAAGCTTTTGCAATGTTTGTCATACAATTATATTGATTTGACATATCATAAAAACGGAAAAAATTATTACATTATGTATTTTTATTTTTTTATTTTGAAAACTCTTCCAAGCTCTATTTAAGGACGTTCAAACATTGCTATTTTTCTTCATTTCAATCACAAAAAGATGTCTTCTGAACCAAAAGTTAGAGTTTCGATTTATTGGGATGACGAAATTATACATGACGGAAATACC
>JAJOOO010008980.1:0-13551 GCA_029582685.1 Solanum piurae
GGCGCCGCATTGAGTCAAAGATTGAATGACATGAATGAGCTTAATGAGTTTCACCTAAAAGCATATGAGAGTTCAGCCTTATACAAGGAGAAGATGAAGAAGTACCATGATCAGAAGATAGAAAAGCGTGAATTTGTTGTGGGGGATCTGGTGCTCTTATTCAACTCAAGCTTACACTTGTTTCCTGGCAAGCTCAAGTCCGAGTGGACCGGGACATTCAGAGTCACTCAGGTATTTCCACATGGAGCGGTTGAGCTCGAGAACAAGAAAGGGACTAGGTTCAAAGTGAATGGATAGAGGATCAAAGTCTACATGGGAAAATCTAAAATTGTTCAAGAAATGATAGATGCATATTATTTTGATGAAGTCTGAGTAATCAAGGTGTCTGTGTCATGTCGCGACGTTAATTAAAGTGTTGCTAGGGAGGCAACCCAAGATGTATAATCTAGCCAACTATAGGATTTTCTTTTCGATTTAGGAGTTTTTTTCCTTATTTTTTATTTTAGTAGCTATTTTGATAGGTGTTTATTTTTATGCTTAGTGTTGTATAGATATATAATAGGGTCCGTGTCTTAAAATTTTCCAGAAAATGTAAAAATAAAGTCGTAATGGTTTCTACGTGTGTAGGGATGAAAAGGCAATATCTGTAGAAAAAAACTATACAGTGGTCCACGGGCCCCAACGATAGTCCGTAATCCACGGACCGTGGATGGCGTCAATAGATCCCAGGTAGGCTTCTAAATTTTTCTAAGTGTCAAAGTGTCCTACAGACCCAATCGATGACCTACGGACCGTCGACGGGATCTCGTGGGTCCAGATTAGGGTTTCTGCCAATCCAACCCGAACCCTTTTTTTTATTAAATCTTTCATTTTAAAAAAAAACATCCCGCACTTCCATATTTCTCCCCCCCCCCCCAACCATTTAGAACCTTCTATATACCCATTTTATTCCTTTAATAACCAACCAAATCATCCCTCACTGATCTACAATCAATCATATCTCCCATATCTACCTTTTTTCTCCCAAAATCATTCAAACACTACCATCTTCTTCCCCAAGCGATTTCACGGTACGGGTTTGGTGTCCAAGTTGTTCTAGGAGTTTTTGCATTCAATCACACAATCACCATTGTCGATTACTTGTAAGGTAAGTTGATTTCTCCCAAACTTTGAGTATTTCATTGTTTCAATTGAAATCACCACAATGAACTTGACCTTGGGTTGTTCAATTACTTGTTCAAATGATAATGTTATTTTAGAAACACCCTTGGAATAACGGTATGTGAGTGTGTAGTTAATTAAAATCAAACTAATAAGTTAATTGGTCTAATTGGAAGTTTTGACTCAGGGTTAGTAGTTTTGGTATGTTAAAAAGTTAAATTATGTGTAATCGAAACCCTAAGGATGATAAACTACCATATATTTTGTTGAAATGCATGACTAGATCTAGTTTGAATGAATGGTTGTTGAAATTGTGGGTTGTATGAGAGTTCAAATGTGATGCCTCGCACATAACTGACCTACGAACCCCACCCACGGACCATAGGTCGGGCTCCATGGATCAGTACCAAACAGAAAGTGGTATAAGTATGGAACCACGGTGTGGACTACGGTCTGTCATTTGATCGATGGACCGTTCTGCACATCTGTGGTTCCCCATCTGAAACCTAAAGTGTGACCTCCTGACCAATGAAGGGGACCCATGGACCGTCGCTCCATCGACAGACCGTAGGTACCCACTGGTATATGCCAGGAAGGGCAAATCCAAGTCTGTAGCCCCTTCCCGACGCCTTTTGGATGAGGACACCGACCAGGACTATGTACCACCTACCACCAAGGGCTCCCCCAATGAACCATCGACCACTAGGAAATAGTCTCGGTAGGTTGTTTCGACCAGTGACGAGGCCACCGCCCCCCAGTCTGAGGAGGGACCCACACATAACAGAGAGTCACAGTCTGCCTATGAGTCGCAGTCTGTCTCCAAAGCTGAGCCTACTTCTAATGTCATTGAGCCAAACAGATGGTGCGTAGATGGCCAATACAAGATATATGAGAATGGTACTATGTTGAATGAGCACCGGAGGATGATTAGGATAGTTACTGAGGAGCGCAGGGTTCTGACATGTAGCCTCCACACCACACCTATTATTGAGGAGCTATTTCAGAGGCACCGATGTGAGTGGATGACACAGAGCCCCGGGACCTACAGCGAGGAAATGACTAGAGAGTTCTATGCATTGTATGATGCCACCGTCCGGAATTCCATCACAAAATGGGCTAACCCCATAGCTCAGCCCCCACTCCAGATGACCTTGGTGCGGAACTTCCCCATAGACCTCTCTGAGACCACGATCCGCCAATTGATCTATGGTGCAGCCCACACTCTACCCATTCATAGAGCTGAGTATGACTACAAGATGGGCATTATTCAGAGCGGGGAATTTCAGATGGATGCCGAGCTGAGGGAGATACTATTGAGGTGGATAACACATCATATTACCGAGGATGGGGAGCGCACTGAGTGGGTACTCACTCCTTATTTGGGTACTAGAAAGGCGACTCTGAGCTTCGCTGTGAAGTTCTTCTAGTTATTGGTTTGGAATGGACTGTCTGCAACTTAGCCGAATAATGTTGTTACATGGGACCGGGCTGCGATGATAGCACCCATTATAGCAGGTTTGGAGATTGATTTTGCCCGCATCCTTATAGTAGAGATCCACGAGTGGGCCTTCAAGGTCAAACCACCCTACCATTCCTGTGTCTGATTTTCTATCTCTGCAGGGTTTCAGTGCCTATTTGGCATTGTGACAAGTTTCTTGAGGCGACCAAGACATTGGACATAGGACTTATTCGGGATGATGCCAACCTTGTTGTACCTCGGAGGGAGCCAGAGGTTGATGTACCACCTTTGGTTGCTGACCTTGTTGTGGATGTGGAGCAGATAAAAACTGATGACACCATTATTCAGCCCCCACAGCAGATGCTCAGGTTCTACCGACTTCGACCACTAATTAGGCCTTGAGCTTTTCCCGAGTCACACCCTCTTCTGGGTCCACTGTCACACCTTTAGCTCGAGTCCAGAAGCTGGAGACACATATGGCCACTTTGCTACAGCACATGAGGCCTTGTATGCAGCGTTTGATTAAGAAGTCTGAGGCAAGGATGGAGCATATGATGGATAGGAAGATCCAGGCCGTTAATAAGCGCCTGAATGCTTTTGAGTTGCGAGTCCTTAAGAGGCATGCCCTAACCATTGATGTGACCACTTTCCAGATGGAGTTGGCTAGCCTCCGTGCTGATGTTGATGCTCTCCTAGCCACCTCTGAGACTACACTAGAGGCTACCCCTATAGTGGGGGAGGACTATGTGCTGATGATTGCCTTATTCGGTAATGTTTTGCCACAACGATACTCATCACGTGCTGCTAGGAAGCAACACCGCTCTGACCACACTTTTGATGTTGAGGAGGCACGAAGACTGAGAAAGAAAGAGTGCTAGCAACTTGAGGTCGCCCAGAGGGCATGCATACTAGATGAGGAGAGGAGAGTGTAGCGGGCCTGAGAAGTAGATGTTGGCCAATTCGGCATTGAGAATACTACTAAGGGTTCTCTGATTACTGATGAGGGTGTTGCTGATGTCGTTCTGATAGTTGATCCAGTGGGCTCTGGGAAATCGGACCTACCCACTTCTTGAGAGGTCTTAGGCGCATTTGTTCCACATGTTTGCCTTACCCTATGCTTTACTTTTTATTTTGTGCATTGAGGGAAATTTCACCTTATTTTTTGGGGGTGGGGTAAATGGAGTGTGAGTGATAGGGTGAAGTCTGAGTTACCCAACTCATAATCCTCTTTTGGGGTTTTCTTGCTTGTGTTTTCCCCCCAAGGGATTGTTTCCTTTTATGTTGAATCGGCATGTTTATGATTGTATGTGTAGAAGTAAGTAGAAGAATGAAAGCATGATGGCATAAAGAGCATGAAATTGACACCTATCCAAATATTTGAAATGTGATAGATCTATAGGCATGATGAGTTGAATATGTTGGATCTCAATAGTACTTATTAAGGAACCTGTTTTGATTTCATGACTTAAGCTAAAACTTGAAATTCGTAAAACAATAATCTGATAATGAAAAAATGTGCCAAGAGTGTGTGAGAAAAGCTTGAATTATGTGCCAATCTAGAACTTTCCCTGTTTGTCCTGCTAAGATAATCTAGGCTAGAAGTTGGGAAATGATCATAGGCCTTTGTTCTAATAAAGTCCACTCAAGCCTAAAATGATTTAAGCAAAAGCAATAATTGTTCCGTTTGATCCAAATGTTTTAGCCTAAAATAAACCACTTCTTTCAATACACCTAACTCAATTTCCCTAAAATAATTGTCTTGGCCCTGGTCCCTCCTTGGACATGTGCACCTTGACCTAGGCCAAAAGCCTAAGTTGAGGGTGGCTAATTCAAAAAGTTACCTTAATCTTGGCCCTGGTCCGACATCGGATATTGTGCACCTCAACTCATACAAAATACATAAGTTAAGGGTGGCTATGAAAAAGGAAAACGAAATAAAAAGGGTATGAAAAGAGTTTTGTGTAGAAGAAAAGGAAAAGAAAAGAAAAGAAAGAAAAAGATGTTATTGAATGCAAAAGAAAAAGAATGTTGAAATCAAAATAAAAAAGAATTGAAGTAAAAGAAAAAGAAGAAAGTGAAAAATAAGAGCAACAAAGTCCAAGTCACATCCGTGCTGAAGAATGTCAAGGGAAAGAGCAGAAAATAAAAGATATCAAGAATTTGTTGAGAAAAGAGGTAAGAGCCAATGTAATGTCAAAGAGGGCAGAAAAGTTACTAAAACGTACCGAAATGTACCCTACCTGACCCTGAGCCACCGTTACAAGCCAAGAAAGTCCTATAGTGATCCTCGTGATTGGTTTGGAGAGTCTATGAAGTGAAAAATGAGCGTGAGTGTTGAATGAATCCTTAAAACTTGAAAGTCCTATCTATTGTGTGAAAAAGGATTTCATTTGAAGTGAGGGCACTAGTTACATTGTTAGAAAGTTGGTACCTTGGTGATTGTGAAAAGTGTATGTTATGATGTCTATTGGTCGATCTATGTCGTGTCTTGATCCGCATGAGTTAGCTTGTTGAGTCTAGATGAAAAGATTTGCACGAAATGATGGAGTCATTAGAGATATCCATATGATTGCTTGAGTTTGTATGTTTGCTTTCACACAAGTGTCATTTAGAGTTTTAGTGTGTCGCTTGAGGACAACCAACAAGTTTAAGTTGAGGGTGTTGATATACCGTGAGTTTACGATATTTTTGATACGTTTCACTTAGAGTTTATGTGTGTCTTGGGCTATTTAGTGTTAGAAATAATGTTTTGTGTATGATTTTTGCAGGAAATAAGTTGGGATGCGGTTGACGGAGATAAGGGCTAAAGTATTTTGCATACACAAAACATATTGTCCCAAAAAATTTTAGGTCCCAATAGGTATTTTGCATACAAAAAACATCTTTCGTTTTCCTTTTTGCAAGGAGACTCCATATCGCCAATTTGGCGAAGAGATTCATCAAAATGTTGTTTTTCTTGATTTTATGGTTTTCATAAGATTCTAGAATGGTATTATTGACCTTTTACCCTTAATCAACTTCACTATGTCCATATTACAACCTAATAACATCATTATATATATAACGAACTCTCAAAATCCCCAATTCACATTCTTCCCAAGATTAAGACTCCAAGAAAGGAATTTCTTTAAGTTCACAAGATCTAAAGGACCCAAGTTCAAGATTCTCATTAAGAATCCTAAGGTTTTAAATCCAAGGTTCTTCTCCACCCTTCATCTCCAAAAAAGTCAGAAAAAAGACAAAAGCTACGGTTTCAAGTCTTTCAATCATATCTTTCTTCAAACATCTTCAAGAGCTTTGTTCTTCTAGGTATTTACATCTATCATAGTGTTTGAAAATTTGGTCCTCATGCCTACATTTTAAATCGATAAAAGGGTAATCGAGGGTTCTATCCATAGATTTGAATATTCTTGAGATAAGTTGATATTGAGTTGTGAGTTCTTGAGTTACTAATTATTGAATTTTATTTCCTATTATTGAGTTGTTGTATCTTGCATTGAGATTCTTGAGTTGATTGTTCATGTATATTTTTCAGCATGAACCCAGTTTTCTGAGTATTTATTGATTTCTTATTAAGAATCTTTTAAAAAAACGTAATACTTTAAATTTAGTTTTTAGAAAGTAAAAAGGAGTTTGAGAAAGAGCTTGACCAATATTTAAGCAAGAGTATAATAGAACTAAGTATTTCCCAAATGTTTCATTTTCACATAAAGAGAAGAGAATATTATTTTAAGAAAAGTTAAAAGAGTTTTCATAAAGACTGTGTACAGAGCAGTTACCTCTTAAAGAGGCTCCTTTTGAGTAATTATCTAAACCTAGAATGTATATTTGCATTGAGAAAATAGAAAGCATGTTTTCTAAATGAGCAATAAGTTAAAGAAATATTTTAGAGCAGTTACCTCTTTTAAGAGGATAGTTTGAGAGATTATTTCAAACCAGAGAAAGAGTATGTTTTGTACATTTGAGCAAGAGTATATATTATTGAGAGCAATATTGCTCACCGATATGGGGAAGATTCAGATAACTCACTGTCTCAATAAACCATGTCTTGACAATATGGATACATAATCATACTTTTTAGTTAAATCCTTATTGTTTAGTTGATCCACTTAGTTGAGAGGTTCTATATTGTAGAAAATGAACCCTATCCATGGTGTTTTTTTAGTGTAGGAGTTTAGGATGAATGAGGGAGTTTTATTTATGAAAAACTCATTTTCTACATGTTTAGGGCCATTTAGATAACTCTCTAAAAGTTTTTTGGACAAATTTACTCTTAAGAAAATAAATAATAGAGCTGGAAGTCAAAATTTTATTCCAGCGGACAGTGAGGTCCGCATTCACTTTGTGTCACGGAGCCATCGCGAAGCTTCTACCAAATTAAAATGTCTCTAGTAAATCAGCCATAAAGTTTTTTTCCGAACTAGGCTTGATGTAAACTTGGCGAAGTTGGAAAGAACACTCTTAGACTATTGATTTGATAGGTTCCGGATCACTTAATCTTCATATTCTAAGAGATATGGTCGATTGAAGTTGACCCTTATAAGGACTCTTGCAAATATTTAGCCAATGGAAATATTTTGAACCTGGCTTGGTGTTAGAGGCCCCTTATGACCCTAAATCATTTCTGATACCCTTGCTACACTTGTTATATGACCTTAAAATATATGAGAAAGTAGGACATCACCCAATTCAAGATCATATACTTACGGTGAATGATTCAGAATCTAAGAGTAGAGTTGTGAGGTGTTACAACCATATTGTTGTTTCTATAGAATGTGACACTAGGAACAACCTCAGAAGGGTGATAGTTTGATTAACTCTGGGTATCTCAAGAGACTAGAAAGTTCCCATAAGTTCATTAAGTTCTGATTCAGATCATCACCCGCTATAGCTCTAAATAGACCGTTAAAGTTCAGAAGCTCGATTATGGTACTAATTTTAATATTGACCTAACTCCTCTCATTGATAATAAATTGGTGTTGCTCGACTCTCAATTTTTTCATAATTAATTCTAGTTGCTTACAATTTAAGACAACAACTTGTGGTTTATAACCATCTAAATCTAATGAATTAATTCTCCTTAATAGTGTTAAGCCAAGAATTATTTGAACATTATTTGTACTAATCCCTTTTGAGAAGATATATTTCTATATTATCTTTGACGCAACACAAGCTTATTTTATAAAGTGTTTTGTGTTCTTCATGCATCAAAAAAAATTATTGAAAATTATATGATCTATGTCGTTACAAATTTCATAAATATATATCACAAATAAATAACTTGACTTTCAGTGAAATAAACTCAAAGTATGTATTAACCTATAAATCATATGAGCTTAAGTGTCAAAAAGGTATAGTGTATCTAAAGTGAATTTTTGAAGTAAGCAAATATGAGATACTTAAAGTTCAAATTTAAAATTTTGATTATTAATAATCTCAATTATGGACAACAAGTAAATTGTAGCTTAACATATTAGTTATGTTCACATAAAAAGAGAAATTATGATAAATTGTCATATTATCTACATGCTAAAGCAATAAATAAGAAATTGACCAGATTTCTTTTTTAAAAAAAGTCCAAATATGAGGAATACAATTATCATAATTTCAAAAGACCATATTCAACATAAATGATTATATTAATTGTAACCTCATCTGTATTCAATAAAATTTTCTCTCTTCCAATTTTGATTATCAATGTATACTAACCCCTCAACCCATATTCTTCTCACCTCTCATTCTTGAGATTTATGTTGAATAAATTTTATTTCTTTACATCTTCATATATACATGGCTTCCCTCATATCTTGAAATAAAAAATTCTCGCGAAATAGTTCCGTATGTGCCAATAATTAGTGGTGCTCAAGTTGTGGTACATTGCCGTCTCACTAAGATACTCACTCAATATTTTTTTATTTGTTCTTTGAGATGCATGATTCGTTTGAGAAATTTTTGTGTTATGTTTATTATATTTATTTTTTTCGAAGATACGAAAGTTCTTATTATTATATTAGGAGAACTATTCATTAATTATTATGTGTTCCTTAATATTTTCTTACTTGAATGTTTTTTTATCATTGAAAATTGCTAAAAAAAATCTAGTATTGACAATTGAGAAAGTAAGAGTTTAAGAAATTTGAGAAAATACTTTTTATTTCATTAATTTATTTAAATGAATCAAAATTAGAGAATAGATTCAAAAGATAATCACTTTTTTAAACTTTTTTCTTCTAAAATAATTTAAAATTATGTGCATTATTTACAGGTTCTACAAAACAAAATTGATAACACAAAATTCATACTAGCACCCACTCCTATATGATGTCAGCAAATACAAGTAACATTTCTACAACTTTATTCGTTATTTATTATCATGTCAGTTGCTTTAATTTTCCTACGTTATATTTAATTTCTAGTTATTTTTTCTCCCTCGGTAGAGAATTTGTGAGCATTTAATAACATTGAATGTTTGTGGCATTTGAACTTTGTCCACATATAGTTATTTATTTTTAGAAAAAATATATAGGAAGAAATTACGTTATATACTAGATCAGACATACCCATGAGCTTTGTGAGAAATGGTCAAATACACACCTCTACAAATTTTATTTTACTAGGAATGAATTTTTTTTTTTATATTTTTAGTTACTTCAGTCGAAAAGGGTATATCTGGTCATTTATGTAAAGATAGGAGTATATATGTGTGCTTGTTTTAATAAACAAGGGGGTATATCAATACTAATTCACAATATTGAGGGGTATATCAATACTAATTCACAATATTGAGGGGTTTATCAATCTTTTTAACCAAAATTTTATATTAATGAAGTCGGGATTATTAATTTGTATTCATATAAAAAAATATTCGCTCACATCAAAATGTATATCATGCAATCAATTTATTATTTTTATTCTTAATCCATCTTGGTTTTCATATGTTTTTTCGTCTATAGAAAATT
Source organism: Solanum piurae (assembly GCA_029582685.1). Taxonomy (NCBI): domain Eukaryota; kingdom Viridiplantae; phylum Streptophyta; class Magnoliopsida; order Solanales; family Solanaceae; genus Solanum; species Solanum piurae. Next base: position 9,580 of record JAJOOO010008980.1, read on the forward strand.
CTTCTTTATTCATTTACAGATTGTGCTTTAATTTATATTCAATTTGTTGTATTTGGATTTGTAACTCAAATATTGTTTTTTTTTGTGCTAATATAAATTTTTGGCATACTGCTGCATATATGTTATCATTAAGTCTTTCCTGTTTATGTCTCAGCTCCTAACATTTTTCTATAACTATCTTAATCATTTCTTGTTTGCCTTGTTCTTTATTCATACTATCTAGCTCTGATATCATGATGAGGGGGAGGGTCCCTTAAACATTGATTATTTTGTCATAATACTCTTTTCTCAAAGGTATTAGTCCAATAATTTCTTTTATATTTTTCAGAATATATTCTATGTATTGTATATCTTGGGTTCTTTGATATGCTTCTATATTTTCTTTTATTAGATTTTCTAATAAGGTTATGTTTTCAATAGTTTCTTGCCAATATTGTAAGTATTTGTAATTTATCATTAGTCCGAATATACCATGTTGGGGGGTGAAGGGTCTCTTAGACATTGATTATTTTGTCATAATACTCTTTTCTCAAAGGTATTAGTCTAATAATTTCTTTTATATTTTCCAGAATATATTATATGTATTGTATATCTTGAGTTCTTTGATATGCTTCTATATTTTCTTTTATTAGATTTCCTAATAAGGTTATGTTTTCAATCGTTTCTTGCCAATTTTGTAAGTATTCGTAGTTTATCACTAGTCCGAATATTCTAATTCTAAATCGCTGATATTAATTCGTTCTAGGTCTATATATATTTCATGTAATTCTATTTCATACCATTTTTGAGTTGCTAGTTCTAGTTCTTCATAGTCAAATATCTTTTCCCATATTATTCTCCTTAGTTCAATAATTTTTATATCTTTTAGAGTATATAAAATAAGTGTTTTATAATTCAATATCATTTCATCATGTAGATAAGTAGTCATGTTGTTCTGCTGTTTATCAATAATTCCCTCATATCATATGCATAATTGAATACAATTCATATTAGATCACTATAAACTAGATTATTTTCAATCATGTTTCCCTATCACTATTAACATCGTACTTTCAAAGGTACTTTCTTCTTAAACAGCGCCTCAACTCTGTTTACTCCCCTCACGGCTTCCTTGCCTATGGTTTCAACTTTAGGATGACATAGTTCTGGAAGTTTTTCCTTCTTTCCTCATGTTAATAAACTAGGAAACATGCTTTAAATAATTCTAGTATATAATAACTAATATAAACTTATTTAATCATGCTATGATATTCAGGAACTGATAGATTTAGCTATGCATAATCATAAATAGGCATACCTGTTCTTCTATGAGTGTGATATCTGGTATATTTTGCTCAATCGCTTTTAGATTGGAAACTTGATATTTTGTTTGAATATTTTTGTTTACAAAGAGGCTTGCTTTCCGTCGAAAAAGTCTTGCCTTAGATGTGCCTAATGGCTTTCTATTTATACTAGAAGAGACGTGTAAATTCTTCCTAGTCTAACTATACTTTACATCTGTCCTCAATAATTTACACTATTCCCACTAGTTTTACTTTACATCTGTCCACAATAATTTACAATAAGTCAAACAACTTTAAATATTTTACATCTTTTGATGTTGCCTTTTTTTTTATCTTGTCAGGTGTCATTTCTGCTATTTATCTTGTCGTTGTTGGCTTTCTTCATTCTAGCTGGACATCTGGAATTACATTATCTTCTCCATAGCACTTTGAGCATTGATGATCTGGATATCTATGCCCAATAGTCTTGCAATATTTTTTCATTATCTCTGGTGAAATAAAAAATTTCTGTATTGCTCTCGTAGTTGGCTGCTGGTCTGGTTTTCAGTAAACTCAATATCCATTGTCGTATTTCCTCCATATTGGCTTCTTTAATTTCTCTGGAATTTGAATATATCATAGTTTATTCTATTGAATAATAGCTCCATACTGAATTTCCATTTAGATAATTGGTTGTTAATTTGTTCAAAATAGTAGATATTCCAATAATCCGTTTTTTTGCATAGAATTTCGGTATCTCTACCTTTTGTATCTCGTCTTGTAGTTCTATTTTTTCTGGTATTATCATCTCTCTCTTTAATCCAATTTTGATAACTTGTATGATAGGTTTAATTTCATCATATAATATTTCTGCTGGTGCTGAATAAAATTTTATATAAAAAAGTTTTCCTTTGGTTATCCTTTTATAATGCATAGATGTCTTATGTAACTCTGGTATTGTTGATATCTCATCTCCTGTTTGAGTATATACGGTACTTAATAGTCCATAGTTGTAACAAGTTTCTACTAGATTGGTATTTGTTCCAGGTTGTGCAATTAGCTTATTATAACCCTATAGATTTTCTGTGATATAATCTTCGTGGGGTTTTTTGGTATTTTTGGATCTTGGATTTTGATTTAAGAAAGTCTGTATTTTGTGGATACTTTCTATGTAAGCTCTGGTTATATGGTTATAAGTCTGGAATTACATTATCTTCTCCATAGCACTTTGAGCATTGATGATCTGGATATCTATGCCCAATAGTCTTGCAATATTTTTTCATTATCTTTGGTGAAATAAAGAAATTCCGTATTGCTCTCGTAGTTGGCTGCTGGTCTGGTTTTTAGTAAACTCAATATCCATTGTCGTATTTCCTCCATATCGGCTTCTTTAATTTCTCTGGAATTTGAATATATCATAGTTTTTAGTAAACTCAATATCCATTATCTCCTGTTGGGGGGGGGGGCCCTTAAACATTGATTATTTTGTCATAATACTCTTTTCTCAAAGGTATTAGTCAAATAATTTCTTTTATATTTTTCCAGAATATATTCTATGTATTGTATATCTTTGGTTATTTGATATGATTCTATAATTTCTTTTATTAGATTTCCTAAAAAGGTTATGTTTTCAATAGTTTCTTGCAAATACTGTAAGTTTTCGTAATTTATCATTTGTCCGAATATTCTAATTCTAAATCACAGATATTAATTCGTTCTAGGTCTGTATATATTTCATGTAATTCTACTTCATACCATGTTTGAGTTGCTAGTTCTAGTTCTTCATAGTCAAATATCTTTTCCCATATTATTCTCCTTAGTTTAATAATTTTTATATCTTTTAGAGTATATAAAATCAGTGTTTTATAATTCAATATCATTTCATCATGTAGATAAGTAGTCATGTTGTTCTTTTGTTTATCAATAATTCCCTCATATCATATGCATAATTGAATACTATTCATATTAGATCACTATAAACTGGATTAGTTTCAATCATGTTTCCCTATCACTATTAACATCGTACTTTCAAAGGTACTTTCTTCTTAAACAGTGCCTCAACTATATTTACTCCCCTCACGGCTTCCTTTCCTATGGTTTCAACTTTAGAATGGCATAGTTCTGGAACTTTTTCCTTCTTTCCTCATGTTAACAAACTAGAAAACATTCTTTAAATAATTTTAGTATATAATAACTAATATAAACTTATTTAATCATGCTATGATATTCAGGAACTGATAGATTTAGCTATGAATAATCATAAATAGGCATACCTGTTCTTCTATGAGTGTGATATCTGGTATATTTTGCTCCATCGCTTTTAGATTGGAAACTTGATATTTTATTTGAATATTTTTTTTTACAAAGAGGGTTGCTTTCCGTCGAGATAGTCTTGCCTTAGATGTGCCTAATGGCTTTCTATTTATACTAGAACTGACGTGCAAATTCTTCCTAGTCTAACTATACTTTACATCTGTCCTCAATAATTTACACTATTCCCACTATTTTTACTTTACATCTGTCCACAATAATTTACAATAAGTGAAACAACTTTAAATATTTTACATCTTTTGATGTTACCTTTTTTTTTATCTTGTCGGGTCTCATTTCTGCTTTTTATCAAGTCGTTGTTGGCTTTCTTCATTCTAGCTGGACATCTGGAATTACATTATCTTCTCCATAGCACTTTGAGCATTGATGATCTGGATAT
>JAJOOO010008981.1:0-13078 GCA_029582685.1 Solanum piurae
TCTTGGGGTGTGATTTAGCAAATATGTGTTGATATTATTGTTGGGTCTTGCTTGCTCATAGGTTAGATGTATTTTAATGGTGATTTCGCCAAGTGGTTGTGGTTTAATTTAATGGGTTTGAAGTTGCAAATACAAAGCCACCCATGTATTTTCGGCTTGCCCGAGAGGGAGGTCGCGAAACCAAAACCACTAGATTGATAGCCTAAGGAGTGGGTTGACATGAGGTTCAGCCCGAGAGGGTGAACCCTAGTCCCATATCCTAACACTCAGCTCGAGACAGTGAGTGGGGTAAGGCGTAGGCTGGCCTTCATGCGGCAAATGGGTGTTTGAGAGGAACGAATTTGAAACGGGGTAAGTTGCCCGAGAGGGAACTTATTTCCATCTAAAGCTTAGCCTAGTCACTATTATCTTGCAAATTTCCTATCGAAAGCATGTACCCAACTATGTATTTCAACTTGTATTGCGGTCACACCCCAAGAACTCTTCCCCTTTCCTTGTTATTTTCATTCACTATAGCTATACTTGTGACAAAACCCCCCAAATTGATATTTGACACTTTTGTGTCCCCCTCTAATTTACAATGTTTTTAATCGTTAATGTCTTTAGCTACGACTAGTTAGAACTACATTTTATTTTTCTATTAATTCTCAAAACCGCTCCCTTGTCACACGACCCCAACCCTTGGTTGGGTTACTATACTATTGCACGATCGAGACACTCGTACTGGAAGTTGTGTTGTTGATTACGCAAAACATCAAAATGGCGCCAAAAAAATATTTTTTTGGGGAAAATCACTTTTGAGAGCGTCTCTTTCTAAGGAAATGTTTTAAAGTGATCGCAACCTTTAGATTTATCACAAATTAAATTTATTTTCACTATAGGAATATTATTTCTCTTTCCATTTAGTCAAACTTAGAATGATTGATCTCCGCCAGGAAAAAACGGTGTTAAATCTCATATGGAAGAAAGTTTTCTCAAAAGACTGATCATTTTTTAGCATGAATTTCACAAATTTCATACAATCATCGATATCACCTTACTCCATCGATTATCAATTACCATTATCATTGCCCACCATTATTAAACGCCGCTATCAACTTCTCACAATTACTATCCTCAATCATCACCACTATCAATCACTACAATCAGTCAACACTAACATTAGCTACTATTTACAATTATTATTGACATCAATCAGCAAATCATAGAACTATCAACCACCACCAAACTACTTTCATTAACTTTTACTACAACCATTACAAATATGTCTACTATACACACGCCATTATTAGTCAACATATAATCCTCAATTGACATTCATAACCACCACAACTAGCCATCACAATCACCATATATATATTTTTGAAATATTTTATTGAAGTAGTATGATTTCATTAAATTTTAGGGAAAATGACTTAAATGACAACTATATTATGATTAGATTTGTCGTAACACACTCATACTTTACAGAAGGTCCTATGACTCGCCTGGATATTTTTGTTAAAATATTTTTTGACATTTATCGGGTGAGTTGAACAAAAACATCAATGTTTTCTTATTTTGTTTGTACACACGCTGACCAACTAGAAAAATAAAGATTTTTATCATTATCATTATCATTCACACTTGTTTTTTCCTAGAAGAAATCAATTGAATCTTTTGAAATTTATTCCATGAACATATATTCTTCCATATTCGAGTTTTGGCTAATAAACTTAAAAAGTGTTCTTTTATTCATTTTTCCTAAGTTTTATATTTATTAATTTTTTTATAATCAGATGTACAATAATAAGCAGTCTTATTATTTAGTATTTAGATCTTAACACATCATGTTAATATTGAAATGTATATTCAAAGATTCATGTACATCTTATTATTCAACTATGCATTCAGATTTTGACCTAGAGAATTTCACTTTATTTCATAACACAATTAACATTAAAAAAAAAATCAAGAACACATCAAAATATTTTTGTACATGACTTAAAAGGAAATAAATTAAAAAAATTGTAAGTTGAGAAACTTTTCAAAAGCTTACCTCCAAAACATCGACTTTTACTTCATCAAGTGCGGTAAAAGATATTGGAACTTCCATTAATATTGCATCCTCATCATCCTCAATTTTTTGTTGCTTCTAGTAGAAAATATGAAAAAACTTTGTAAGATCTTATGTAAAACGAAAAATTAAAGTGCTAGAATACCCAAAAAAAAAAAATGGGTGTCCATCAATCATATGCATTATGTTACAATATTAATGATGGTTGTGGTCATGTATACGTAAGATTCACTAAATTAATTTTAGAGGATGTACACAACCTCTAGGTCTATCAAAAATTAATTAAACTCCACCATAGCAACAATATTTTTAAAATTTGGCAAAACCTAAGATGATCGATCTCCTCTTTTCTTACCTAGATTTACCAGAACTCGCATTCTGGAATATAAAAAATCATCTTATTCATTGCATTGGTATGTGAAATGATGCTATCTGGTTATTATTACTAAAAATGTCCTCTATAGACAAATATATTATATATATTTGTTAAATAAGGTTAAAATAAGAGAAGATCGTTTGAGATAGTTTGTGTATGTCATAGGTTGTTTCAATAGATGTATGGGTCCATTCGTTTAAAATTATGGTAAGTGAAGGTGTTAAGTAGTATCTTTTTTATAGGAACATGGTCAATCAGAAATTATTATGTTCGCGATTCTTCATCCACAGATGGATAAAATGCTCCAATTTTCTATTCTCATATGAGGCTGGAAAGCGGATTGGAAACAGGTCGGTACAAAGTGATTCATCATGCTCAAACATGAGCCGATCGCTCGTTAGGGACGGTTTATAGATCATAAAATTCCCACAAATGGAATGAAAAGTGGGTCCATGTAAATATGGAAGAAAGATGGCTCAAAGGACTTACCAAATTATTCACACATGAACCATGGAGTACATTAACATGTCTATTCAAAGATTTCTTAAAATATAATAGTTCACCAATTCCATTTATTCACCGCTATCGCCACACTCCTTCATTATCAATTTTCATCATCATTGATCATCATTGTCAACTAGAAAATCAACTACCCACAACCACTGCTCTTAATGACCACCACTATCAATCACTACGATCAATCAACACCCCCACCAGCCACTATTTACAATTATTATTTACACCAATCATCATCATAACAAAAATCAACGAACAATATCAACAATCATCATCATAATTCACAACTATATGTTGTCAACCATCATCATCAATCACCATAACTTTTAGTTATCACTATTGTCCAACTATCAACCACCACCAAACTACTACTATCAACTTCAACCACTACCACTATCAGTAGCTACATTTCTAAATGACCACCACTACCAATAGCTACAATCAATTCACGCCATCATCAGCCACTATTTATAATTATTATTTACACCAATCATCATTAAAAGAAAAATTGGCAAACACTATCGACAATTACCATCATAATTCACAACTATATATTGTAACCAATCATCATCAATCACCAAAACTATTTGTTATCACTATTGTTCAACTATCAACAACCACAAAAATACTACAATCAACTTCTACCACCACCGCTATCAATAGATACTATCCACAACACCATTAATAGTCAATAAACCTTCCTCAATTGACATCCTCCGCCACTATAGCTAACCATCACAACCATCAATCATCATTTATTTATTTTTTAAAATATTTTATTGATGTTAAATTAATTTGATTTTAGTTTTATAATTTTCTTGGTATAATGGTTGAAATGACACATTTAGTATGGCTGAATTCACTGTAATACACTCATAATTTGCGGGGTCCTATGACCACCGTAAATATATTTTTAACGAACTTGTTGGACATTTATCGGGTGAGAGAAATAAAAAGTAAACTCTTTGTTAATTGATTTGTATATGTATGTTGATTTAAAGATAAAAACAAAGGAGGTTGATCGTTAGCACTCATTTTCACTCTTCCAACCAGTGGTTTCAAGAATATTTTTGGGGTGAGTTCCGGGGTGAATCTTAGGGGGGAAGGGGGTCTTATAATTTAGGGCTTAAGCTCCGAGAATAAAAATGTAAGCCCTGGACATAAAAACGTACACCCTGGACATTATTTTTTTAATTTGTTATAGAACTTCTGTTGCTTTAAATCATTTTTTTTTGTTAATGGTGTAATGATATTTCTCAAATAATAATTATAATACTTTTTTTCTTCATTATTGGTTACTAATACATTTCTCAAACAAAAATCATAATATTGTTTTCTATATATTATAGGTTATTTATTAAAGTTTATTTGTAAAATCATTGAAAGTTTTACTTTTACTTATTTTCTTTGTAATAAAATTATAAAATTGAATATACATGATATTACGCTCCGTAGATCTATAGGACTTACACTCTGTGTCTCGGAGCTTATGCCTCGCCCCTAACAGCATAAAATGCCTCGCCCCTAACAGCATAAAATACCTCCCCCCTAACAGCATAAAATACCTCGTCCCTAACAGCATAAAATACCTCCCCCCTAACAGCATAAAATGCCTCGCCCCTAACAGCATAAAATGTCTCGCCTCACGCCCCCGTCTTTCAGAAAACCACGTCTAAGTAAAAATAGTAACCCTTTATTCACACTTCAATTGAAATTTAATCTCATAAATCATTATATTCTTTCATAATCGAATTTCGTCTTGTGTCACACTGGATAAATGTCAAAAGGATTCTTTTAAAAAATATATTCAAGGGAATACTAGGGCCTCCATAAAGTATGAGTGTGTTACTGCAAATTCGGTCATAGTTTAGTATCATTTATCCATTTTTCTTAAACTTTATATTTATTATATTTTCAATCAAAAAAACTTTTTACATATTCATATGTTCGATAATAAGTACTCTTATAACTTCGTGTTCAAATTTTAATACGTCATTAATATTGAGTAGTCTATTAAGAGATTTTAAATGCACATCTTTTCATTCATATGCACATTCATAGTTAGACATCTTATATATAATCTTAAAACAAATATGAGACATATTTTTTACTTTTATTCTATTTTTAAAATTAAAAACTCTCTTCATACACTATAACCATTAATTCTATAATAGTAAATAATATCATATCGACAAAATCTAACTTGAAAGACCTGTCATTTTTTGCCATTAATATAAGACTTAACTAAAAAAAGGAAAATTAACATAACAAATTGTTCAAGAAAGAACCTTATAATCGGAGGAACTTTACAGAAGCTTACCTCAATAACATCAACTTTTGATTCTTGGGATGTGATAAAGGATATGGGAACTTCCATTAATGATGCATCTTCATCACCATCCACTTTGTACTGCTTATCCATATTCAAGTAGCAAATATGAAAAAAAAAGATTAATTAGATCTTTTGTTAATTAAAAGTGTGTATGAAGTGATGAAGAAGGTTTCCAAAAAGATGTAAATTACCCGCTTATTAAAATATATACATACATACATTTACTCTACTATTATTAAAAATTTATATTTACTAAGCATGCATTATACGTTATAACTACTAAATTACAACATCTAGAAACAAAGAAAAAATTATACCGCTATTGCATACACAATAGTTTGATACAATATAGTATGGATACATTTTCCGGGTATATGAAACTAAAGATTAGGCATACATGTGATATATATATATATATATAAAGAAAAAGAAAAATATGAGCATGATTTAGAGATAGATCAGAGTCCTACACTTCTATATACTCTTAATATAGCAATAGAGAAAGCAGCGGCACTAGTTTAGGAGATTGTTGCACTAGCACCAACTTCATCAGATATGATCACTCAGATTATCTATGGGTCCAGCATATTGGTTATGTGGATCCGTAGAGAGATGAGGTTTACGAGACAGGGGTATTTTTTAAGTTGGTGAAGATTGGAGATGAGCATGATTTTTTCTAGAGGTTCACTAAGATGAAGCATCTGTGATTCTATACTACTAAGTCTAAGGATACTTACGAGTTCAATAATACATTATCTTAACTATTTATTATTCATATCTTAATACATAATCTTAATATTTAGATTTCAATTTAAATATTTTCATTGCACATGTTATCATTAAATATGCATTCAGATTTAGACATCTCAAATCTTATAAAGACAAAAAAGCCTTATACTAGTTAGATAACTTTATCTTTCTTCCATAAGAGAACTAACATTAAAAAAGTTATTTCAAAATGCATCAAAGATTTCTCTAAATGTCTTAAAAACAACAAAATTAAGCACCTTAAAATATATATGCTAAACAATGAAGGAAATTTTAAAAGCTTACCTCTAAAATATCATCTTGAGGTGCGATACAAGATATCAGAATTGCCATTATTACATCTCCACAATCTACTTTGTGTTGCTTATCCATATTCTAGTTTTAAAAAAAAACACATAGTAATGTTTGTTCAATTTTCATCAATATGATCATGCTAATTTAATATCTACTAATCTAAGGTTTTCATCTGGGTATAAATGGTTTAGAAACTTGTCATATATGATGAATCTAAACAAGGAAAGAGGTTTGACATTTTTCATTACTTGATTTTCTAGCAAGGTGATACCGTAGTAATGTTCCCAATCCTGGATGATTTGGATACGAAACAAAATATTTATGTGTTAATACTTGCAAAAGTTCATTCTCTTCCGTTTAATCTATAACAATGAATAATATCATATGGACGAAAGTTATCTTGAATGACCTACAAGTTTTTTATATGAATGTAAATTTTCACTCTTTTAAAAATCTATCTATATGTATTCTCTCTCTCTCTCTATATATATATATATATAACTAGAAAATAAGAAATACAAAATACTTGGTTAATTCTTTTGAAAGACGAAAATATTAAGATGAAAACTACTTGCTCACTAGTTATTATTATTTATGTGTGAAGTAACATCTTAAGTACTTAATCAAAGTGCTAGAAATTAGAATACCAAAACAAAAAAGTCAAAGTTAAAGATTTTTTTCTATCAATCTTATGCATTATGTAACAAGATTAATTATTGGTGTGGTCATACATCTCAGAAAATTCACTAAATTCATTGGATGAGTGATAAAAGTTTTAGCCTTATCACAAATTATATTAAATTTTCACCCATAGCCACAATTATTCTCTTTTAATGGTCAGACATAAGATGATCAATATCCTTTATTAGAACTTGCATTCATAAAGTAAAAAAACAAATGGTCAAAGAGAAAAAAAACAAGAAGCGTAGATCCATAAAAAATGGCGTGTTTCGATCTGTGATCACGCATCTCTGAATATTCATTGAATTAGTGATAAAATAATTTCATCGTAATTTCATATTTCTTTCTAAACAAATTAAGAATTTTGGGAATATCAATTTTAATAACTTCTAAGTCTAAAGAAATTATTAAAAGTGCTGCTACATTTAGATCTATCACAAATTAAATTTATTCCCATCATACCATTAGTTATTTCTTTTTTAATTTGTGTCAGACCCAAAGGGTTGTGACATTTTCGATTAGTTATAATAAATATTTGTTCATACTACCCTTTGTTGTCTATAAATAAAGGGTTTTCTCACATTTTTCAAATTGAATTTTCAGAACTTTTTCTTCTTCTGGATAAATAAATTCGAGTTTTCTTTACTGTTGTTGAGTGCTTAGTTGACACCATTATTTTAGGTACCGATACATCAATGAGTAAGACCATTCTATTCGGGGAGGATATTTATCATTAATCTCAGGTACTTGAGGAAAATAATTTCTTTAAGGGGGGGAGGGCTTCAATTCAGCAGATTGAGCGCGCACGTGACCGGATACGAGGTAGGCTACAATCTACTTTCTTTTATATTGTGTTCCATGATATAATTCTTAGTATATATTGTTCCCGATCCAGTCAGTCACCACTTTCACTACAAGTAGCATTACCTTGGAACCCATACACTCTATCTCAAGTCATCCACCTCCTTCCAGTTCCAACTCCACCATCTAGGTCATTCCACCCTCGTATTAGATCATAACCTAACCCCTACTATCAAATAGAGATATCCTGAATACAAGGTCACTACTAACGTTGTTAACTAGACTACTATTCCCCATAAACTCTCGTGCCAACACCTAGTCCCTAAAATATTTTAATCAAACAGATAACATACAATTATAATCATTATCAGAAACATAACCTTGACTTCCAGTCCTCACCTAGACTAAACATTCACCATTCACATGATCCATAACTATACAACAAGCTATAACTGAATCATCACACCTTTCAAATAACCAGACCTCTAAGTATCCCTCAAACATCACTACGGTATTTAGTATGCACCCCACTCAATAAAAGAACTACCCAAGCATTTAAATACACCCACCCAACCACTCAAGGATCAACATACGATAAATATAACACAATAAATAAGCCCGATCCACTCACAAAACCAAAATTTAACAATCACGTCATTAAGAATTAAATCTGGTTCTCTCATGGAATCGACACACAAACTATTAGTGCACATGACGTGGTACCCATGCCAATCGTTGGTATGTACAAGTATGGTAACCGAGCCAATAATATATGCATATCTCCATACTAGGCATGGTACCTGAGCCAACTGTTAGTATATACCAAGCATGGTATCTTAGTCAACCATGGGAATATCTTGTACTAGAAGTGGTATCCGAGTCAACCATCAATCATACATCATAACCACAATGAATAAAAAAAATACACTTGTACACCAAAGTAATCATATTCATTGCACACTAATGAAAATATTTATCAATCAGATGATGTTGATTCCTTCTCCAAAATTGTATACCATGCATGCAATACTAACAAAGCTTTTGACAAGCACGTATCACATAAACGGAAAAATAAACAACCATCACCTACTCGAAAAAACCATTTCCCAAATTATTCCCCGTCGACAATTTGATTCACCATAATCATCTATTATAGGATAACACCCATCATTCATCCTAAGATCAACATTAACCAAGTAAATCAATCATCAACCTAAACTACAACTACCCACAAATTCCAACATCTAGACTAAATGTCTGAAGCCTTATACATACAATATCCTGACAAACTACAAGATATTATATTAAAAGAGACAGGTCTAACTACTCATTTATGATGAAATCATAGCCAACCTGAACTCCAAGAAACTACCAAAGAACTCTGGATACAAACTTCTAAACCTGATGGACGTATATCGAGAATTCATGGGTTTTAACATTCTTTTCATTGAAGCCCCTCCCCTCCATTGTTCCTGAGCTTAGCGTGGCTTAGGAGAATTTTTGGAGTAACCCTTTTCTATTTTTTTAATGAAAAGTGGGAGGAAAGATAAAATACATCGTGTTTTCTAGAGTCTGATTTTTCCAGTACAACTATAGTGGCCATGTAGGCACTATGTGGTGTTGTCATAGTGGGAGACTTTCCATTAGGGTGGGTTGGAATCAGCCTGGATCCATTCAAATTCTTGAGTTTTTTTTTTTTGTATAACCCAATTTTTAAATTTGCACCGTATTTCAAAAAAAATTGGGACTCCGCACAAGGTGCCTTTTGAATAACGATGGATCAGATCGTTACAGTAACAAAGATTGATAAAAAGTTCATACATGAATATAGAATGAAACAAAGAAATGTGATTAAGAGGGGGTGCGTTTTTTCCTTATGGTAGATAAACAAGAAATGAGAGAGAATATGTAGCACATCAACTTTTTTCTACAAATGTAAATAAGATTTTCCTTTCATATGTAAAGTGAAAAAAATTGTGTATTTATTATCACTTTCAGATAATATAAAAATAGTAATCTTTATAGTCTAAATTGAATAAATATTATGTGCAATTTATGACTTATCAAAATCTTTCTTTAGCTTCAAAAGGAACATGGATGATGTGATTATTTTTCACCTTGTGTTTGGTATGAATTTATTACAAGTTATAACAATGTCAAAAAAAAAAAAATTCTTCTCAATTTATTTGATGTTATTTTATTTGACCCAAATTATATAGACTACATCTTGTAACTCTTGTAAAAAAATTATCTTCTTAACAAAAAAATACCCTTTATCATTTTAGAATCAAAATCTATTCCACCGTAAAATTATTTGTGTCCTTGTCTATCTATATATGCTCGGCTACTAGCTCCAATAAATAATTTAATTTAGAAAACATCTATTTTTTATTTTTTAGATTATATAACACAAACCAATTAATTGAAGTTGAATAATCATTATTTGCACAATGATTTTCAACAATGAAAAATCGACTTTCCTTTGTTATTTTCATGAAATTTAGTTCTTGGATGACCATCTAATTAGTAAAGAAAATTTTATTTATTTTTTAAGTATTTCAATTGGTAAATATTAGTTTAGGACACTTGCAAGATTATTTTTTGCAGAAGTGAATCTGTAACTATCAGGATTTGTGTTGTTGATCGTTGAAAACCCGCACAAATCGGATGAATTTCCTTTATCCAGAGTCCAATGTCCTCAAAAGATGTAGAACATTCGTTTGTGTTTTGTATAGATAACCCTAGCCGTCTAATGTGGTGGATAGAAACCAACTTTTCTACACCTATAATGGTGTATTTATACACTTAGGGTTAGGGTTAAGGATCACTAATGGGCTAATGGGCTAGTGGGCTAATTAACTTATTGGTGGACCTGACCCAATAATTATTGGAAAATCGACATAACTAGGAAAACTTAAGCCTTATATTTACTCCTTAAAATACTACATTAAGATAATTACCTAACAAAGCTACCATATTATCTTAATAGAAAATATACATGATTATACCCAATATTTCACACATAATTAGAAATTGTATTTTGACTAAAAAAATGTATCACCTATATTATCATGTTTTCTCTCCCACGCCATTACTCTACCAATTTAGCACGAGTTAATTTTAATTTCTTCAAGTTCAAATTAGAGATTTCTCTAAATTTGCACTTTTTGTGATTGTTCAATTAAGTAAATATTATTAACGGTAAGTGTATCAATGTATTTCTTCTTCCAATGGCAGGATTGTTGTTGAAGAATAATCATTCAAACATAAAGTATCAAATACGTATGCGATTTCTTTAATGTATCTACTGTATCATGATATATTTTGTATCGAAAAGGTATAATGATACATCATATATAGGAAAGGTATCATCATATGTCATATATTGGAAATGTATGATTATGTAATGTATCAAAAAGGTATCGTGACATGTATTAGAAAGGTATCATTATGCGATGTATCATAAAGCTATCATGATACATCATATATCAAAATTATATTATGATGTAATGTATTAGAAAGGTATCATGATACATCATATATCATAAAGGTATCATGATACCATCAACTACAACATCTAGGTAATTGTTCTCTACATTTCAAATCCCGAAATGTCATATCGAAACTTAAATGGTTAACATAGTTGATGCACCACAATAATCATCTAACTTTTATACTTTAATTCACAACCCCCAATTAAAAGAAAAAGAAAACTAAGCTAATGGGATAAATAAAAATCGTCATATAAAAAATAAATTGGGATAGATTATTACTGGTATATCTGTCATGACCCAATTCCTCGAGTCATGATGACACCTAGTATAACCCTCCAGTAGGTAAGCCAACTTGTAGCCCAAAACAACATCTAATAGATATATGGGTAAAAACAAATCAGAAGCAGTAATTCAATAATAGAACTGGAATAACAAACTGAAGCAACCCAAAATGATATATATATATATACATAAATGATCCCTCCGTAGATGGTGATCGTAGATGGTGATCGTAGATCAGCAGGAAAGGCATGGAAGGAAAATCAGGGAAATCTGACCAAGTGTGGAACCACGGTGGCCATTGACGGTCCGTAGATTGATCTACGGACCGTACAGTTGATCCGTAGAATGATACTGCGGGATTCCAGTACTTAATTTTTGAAGATTCTAAGTGTGGAGCTACAGAGAGGGATTGACGGACCGTAGATTGATCTACGGTCCATACCGGTGTCCCGTCATTTGCTTCAGAGAAGCTGATTTTTGGAAGCTGAAATATTTTCTAAGTCCTGGATGACGGAAGGGACTCACGGACCATAGAGTCATTGCCGATCCGTGAGTCAGTCTTATGGAATGAAGACGCGTGCCTGAACAAACTTTCCTTACTTTGTTTCCCTTTTAATTTAGGACTTGTTTTCTATAAATAGGGTATGTAAACCTCATTTTTGGCGGGTTAAACTTTATTGTTTTAATTCTAGTTTTTGGCTTTGGAGATTAACTTACAACTTTAGCAATTCTTGATTTCCTAAGTTGGTTTTGAAGGTTTTGGTTTTGAAATTCAAGTTGAAAACCCGGGTTTGTTATTCTCAATCACGTAAGTTCATAAATCTTTCATCTAAAACAATGAATTGTGTTCATATGATTGTGGGTAACTAAACTCCACAACTAGGGTTGTGAGAACCATGATTGATTAACAAAGTATGAATAGTAAATAAGTAATTCTTGAATAGTGTTTTGCATGCATTGATAATTCTTTCGTTTAGAAGTCTTTTTAGCGGTCGCAAACGTTAAAACTCTCCTTGTTGCTACTTCCCGGACCAAAGAGGTAATCAACAAGAAAAGAATTATCAACATAGATTTAGTGTGATACTACCTAATAGTCTAGTGTCAATTGGTGCGAAGTAATAACTAAGCCAAACATCGATGTGATGTCTAATATGAGGTAAAGGTAAGGGTTAGTAAATTATACACACATAGCCGGACCAAGGTGCGGGGTGAAATTCTCTAGATGCCGGACCAAGGATTTAAAGATACCTAACTTATCACTTTGCATGGAGTACACTAGGAAAGGATTGCTATTACTAGGATTACTGCGTTATGAGCTTGTGGGGAACACGTATACCCTAGTTAATTCTCTCATCTTGATAACAATAAAAATTGACTTTTGCTTACTGATTACTTGCTAAATTCTTACAATTTGTTTCACAAATCCCCCCCCCCCCTTTAATTACTTGTTTCTGGAAGTAATTTGACTAAACAAATAT
>JAJOOO010008982.1:0-11613 GCA_029582685.1 Solanum piurae
TCTTATTATTTGAACGATAAACACAGTGAATATCAAGTCATTTCAGAATCTTTACATTCTGATTTCTGATAGTTATATTACTTTTTTTTTACTTTATCTATTTTGAACTTTATACTCTCGTTAAAAAATAATGATTGATGTGATTATTTTATTATAATATCTATATTAGTTGATGTTTAATATTATATTTGAAAATATAATTTACAAAATAAGTAATTAATATTAAGAATAAAATAAGAAAAAAATATTTTTTATATTTTAAAGATGACAAGTAAATGTAAATGGAGGAAGTATTATTCACTATTAATGGTAGATATCAAAGGGTGAGAAAAAAAATTCAACATCTACTATATATACAAATAAAAAAAATTAAATATATAATATAATATACCTTTATGTCGAATGTGTTTTGCGCTGTGATTGTTTCCTTTTTTCTTCACCGTTCCATATATAAGAGCTCTCATCCTTTTTGCTTCTTGATAACTTGAACTTGCAACCTTAACATGAATGTTTATCATTCGAGCAACTTTCATGCAAATTTACTGTGTCTGTAACGTATGTTTTTTTAAAAAAAAATATATATTTTATACTCTTCATTTTAGTAGGGAGGAAATACTGGTCCAACCTCAAGATGAAGCTCAAAGCATTGAATTGAAAGAGAAATCTGGGCCTTCAACGGGGCAGACTCGGCAGTATTTTCTTGGGCCAGAAAAAAGGCCCATATCCATCTGTCAACCTTCAGAGACTGGGCCTCAACAGAAATTGGACCCTACAACAATTGAGCCCAATAACATCTATGTAGACCAAAAGTTGGTTAACCCAGCCCAAGATAAAATAAACCAATAACAGAACTTCCTCTTTCCCAGCCCAGCCCGATTGGTCAAACATGCCATTAAGACATACAATATATTTTGGAATTTCTATTTGCATATTTTCGCAAATAGCCACTATAATAAGCTTAAGTATGCTTCATAGCTATAATTTGAATATTTACTGGTTGTAGCTACAGTTTAAGTTGTCTCATTTGTATAATTCGCGGGTGAGTTTGTATAATTCGCGAGTACGTTTGTATAATTGAGCTATTTTTGTATAAACTCGACATAACGAATTTATACAAACACAAACATCTGAACTTTAAACAGTTACACAAATTATATTATACAAAATTACATTATACAAAAGTTATACAAATTATATTATACAAAATTCGAATTACACAAATGTGCAAATTATACAACTCGAAACTCTAGCCCACGTAATTATCACTGAATGTTGATCGTGATTGGTAATTAACTAAAACTATAACTATGATGACTAATTAACCAGTATATGTTTGCATAACCATGTAATTTCCCATATTTTTTTTGCCTTATTGCCATTATACACTGCTATAAAAGGTTTAAGATACAAATTCAAGGTAATCTTCCGAAAGTATAAAAAACATTATCTTTACACAATTTTAAATTCCAATTAGTTGCCTCGTGATAATTAAATTAAACCATTATAAGTTACAAAAATATGTGAAAACTTATTTTATATTTATCACCTGAGCAAAAGAGAAAAATGGATATGAATAATAACATAGTCGATTTTCTTTGTTTCGATTTGATTTTATTGGAAGTTTGTAACGATACAATTGTTTATGTCCGTGGGGTGTTTGATTAAACTTATAAGGTTGTTAAATTAGTTTAATACTTACTTCTTAATAAGATATAAATATATTATATCCTTTAATTTCTAATAATCTCTCCTTAGACAATTGCTAAAGTTTCAAAATTGCCCATCTCCCATTTCACTCTTTTCATAGTTATTTTATTTATACAACTTACAAGAAGTGAGGAACAAAAATTGAGGGTGGCAAAACTTATCTAGATGATGTGGCATGTATAGCACCATTTTCATATGTCACATTAATACTATAGTCTATATATAGTAGCAATGCTTGATAGAAAATTCAAATAATTGTCCAACTTAATAAAGTATTCAAAAATAATTTGTGTAGATAAACTATATATATATATATATGTAGGGGTGTACATGACTGGATTAGTTCGAATATCAAATCAAATTATTTGTGTCAAATTTTTCAATTTATAAACTAAATCAAACTAATAAAACTCAAGTATTTTTGAGTTTTTCAACCTCGCGTTAGTTTGGGTTTTTCAAATATCAAACCAAATCATTTGTATCGAATTTATAAATTTATAAATCAAAATAAACTAATAAATTTCCGGTAAAGTATTCATACAAATATATAATTAACTTGTGCTCCGAATATTTCTTTAGTCCAATCAAAATACAACTATCTAAGGTGTTTCTTAAGAAAAAATAACACAAAAATATGAGATGAGTGATGACACTAAAATATTCAACAAAAAATAATAATGAAGTCGTATAAAATAAATATTGCAAATTAATAAGTCATATATAATAAAAATGATCATAATTTAAAAGTACTAAATCATGCTAAAATAAATCTAATAAGCAGTAATTACATGATTAAATATTAAGAAAAAATTAATATTGTCATTGTTGATGTTGAAGTAAAACCAACTTCAACTTACATACATATGCCTTTAGTGATGCAGATGCCTCCATTATTTTTTTTATAATTGACAGTTGAAAATAACTGTTCCAATTAAGAAAAAATTGTATGATAATTTTTCGTAAAAGCACTTATCATTTCTTGATAATTGAACGAACAAAATAATAGAAAATCCATCATAGTACTGTAACAAACATGAACTCCTTAACATAATATACTAAGATGTTGGGCCCGTGCGTAATACAGATAATATTCCACTAGTTTTTTATAACATAAGCAAGAAAACATCTCTTCGTTGATTTTGATAGTTCATAGACTTTGTGCTTTAAGGTAATTGTACTTGACGGTGTAGTGTTTGTACTTCTTTGTTTTTGGACAAAACAACCCTTCAACTTTTACTTTATTCCGTTCATATCCTATTTAAACTTTTTCAATATGGAGCCCTACGAGGACTTTCGTTGTTTTTGTCACTTTCTAGCTTGTACCTAATATCATCCATCACATGCGTTGTCTACAAAATTGTTCTTTTATATGTTCTTTACTTACTTTATCTCAAACTATTTATCATAATTTTTTCAATTAATTTATTATTTTAAAACAAAATTAATTATTCTCTCATTTATATAAGTATTATAATTGTTTTTCAAAATGTAAACACATCAATTATAAAGAAATGAAAAACAAATAAGGTCAGAGTTTGTTTGGATGTACTTATAATTTAGATTTATAACCAAATGTCACAAGTTTGACTTATTTATGCTATTTTAGATCAAAATCAGATTTGTAAAAGTTTTTGTTAAAATTCAAATACTATGAAACTACGTAAAAACTACTTTAACTTAAAAACACTTAAAATAAAATTAATCGAAACACACTTTAAATAATTAATGAAGAAAAATGATATCTTAAAACTTAAATAAAAGTAAACATATAAGAATTCCTCCTAATTAATATTACGTAATCGTAAGGATCATATAAAAGAAATATACGACAAACAATTACTATGTAAAAAAAATATATACGATAAATAACTTAAGATGATGAGAGTAGTACCTATATGGCTAAAACAACATTATATAAGTAAATTGTGGAGTGAACAGACAAAACTAATCTCAGCACACAAAGAGCTGGATGGTGAGGCCAAAGAATAAATCGAAGATGACAAAGCTATAGCTGAAATTACTTCTCATTTCTCAGCATACTCAATTTATTGGTGGTATATCGAGACCAATAGTGATATCTATTTCAAATTGATTCATGAGAAATTATGTAAAAATATTAAAATTTAGTAAGAATTAGATAAACTAAGTTTTGAGCCGCATTTTTAGCCTAAATCGATCCAATTAATTTCAATCTAATAAAATTGATTCGTCAAATTCAACCTAACTGGCCTATTTGCCACACCTAGATCACTACTAAAAAAATAGTGTTTAGCGACGGAATGTAGCGACAGAATATATTCCGTCGCTATATAACGACGGATTAACTATGAAATAAATATTTTGTCGCAATAATAATAAGCAATTTTTTTTATTTATTCTATAGCGACGGATTGGCGACGGACTGTTTATTCCGTCGCTATTTATTAGCGCGAAAAGTTGGCACCTTAATATTTCCTACGAATTTAACAACGGAAGGGCTGCGACAAATTAAATTAATTTTGAGCGACGGATTAGCAACGAAAAATTCATCGTTATGACTTTTAGAATTTATTTATAAATTTTATATTTTGCAGCGACAGAAAAATTCGTTGTTAGTTTCAATTCTAAATAAATTAAAGATGTTTGTTAGCGACGAAATTTATATGTGTCGTTAAATTCGTCGCAAAATAAAATAAAAATTTAGGGATAAGTTATGGCACACAAAAATTCCCTCTCAGTTTTACTAACAAAAGATTTGAGCTCTCCCACTCTTTCTCTTCTGCTCTTCAACTATTCCTCTCCTCCATTCTTCAAATACTATAAATAATTGCTCTTTCACTCTCTTCAATGTAAAAAATCGATGAGTTTCTATCAATTTTCGAATTCAAAATCAAGTGAGTTGTACTAACTTTTGTATACTCTAATTTTGAGTTTATTTTTTGTATGTTAAGATGTTTTCTATCAATTTTTGTTGATTTTGTTTGTGAGTTTTGGTAATTTTGAAATATGAGACAAGGGTTCTACTAGGAAGAATGATTTTTCCATAATCGAGTTACACTTAGATGCAATTAGGGTTTGTTTTAAGAGATTAGTGATATTATAAAAGATGTCAAAACCAGATCTTAACATAATCACTTTTTGTTGTTAGTAATCAGCTGTGAATAAGACTATTTTTTTGTTGTTAGTAGTCACTTTATCTATCTGGCTTTTGCTTGAACAACAACAAGATTCTGAGCATTATCAGGAATACATTTTGCTATGCTTGTTGGGTCTTTGAGTTCTATTTTTAACTTTCGTTTGTATTTTTACGTATTGTCAAACATTGTCGAATTAGATACAAGTGAATGAAAATGGTTCAAGGAAGAGAGTTTTAGATAAGCATTAACATTAACAACCTAAAGAAGTTGTTCACAAACTAAACAAAAAATGATTTTCTATTCATACACATAATTAAAGAAATGACTAACAAATAAACAAAAAATGACATTTATTGCCATCAACTGCTTGCTTTATCTGCTCTACTTCTCTGTTTCTTTTCTTTGTGCTCCTCTATTTATGTAAAGAAATTCACTTGATCAACATACAATGATATTTAAGTTTGTATTTTTTCTTTTTCACAAGGTGCTATTATAGTTTGTGGAGAATATGTGGACCTTATCTTCTTCGTGAACGTGTTTGCTGCTTATTTATCCTAAGAACAACTATATCGAGTTTACGTAAGTTCTACTTATCTCTCTTAATCTGTTTATTTTTTTGGGTCGTCCAGCTTTATGATTGATGAAACTACTAATTGTGAGCAGACATGGGATAATTATGCATATGGTGGTTAACATTTCAAATGTTATACACAGATTTTGCTGACATTGCAATTTTTCAAGGCTCTCAAATCTCGTCTTGTTCCACTAATTTCGCTCACCTTGCATCCTTCTCTTTCCATCCTCCTTTTCTCAACTTTTCAGCTCCTTGGTATGATTTTTATTTGGTACTCCATTATATTTACAATCGTAACACTGAAAATTACTTACTAGCAAGAGAAATGAAATTCAAACCACTTTCTTGATTGTTTGCAGTAATTTTGTATTTATCTTTTTGGCATCACACTTTTTGTAACTTTACAATAATTAGAGTACGATACAACGAGTGTAGTACTTATTTTATGATCTAACTTTAGGCTTGTAATTATCAAATGACTTGACATTTAATTAGCCTAAACTAGAATTAGTAGTAGAACAAGTCATCTTATCATTTATGTGCAGGGATTTAAGAGAGTACACTTATTTAAAATAACATTATAGTCGGGTCAAATCATACTAAACTAACTGGACAGTGATAAAATAACATAAAGAAGCACTAATAAAGGTATTTCAGTATGATCCTTTCCTTGTCATTGCACTTCCTGCAACTTATCATTTTCTTGTTATTGCACTTTTTGTAACTTAGGATTAATAGAAAATATATTTTAAGATAACTGGACAGTGATAAAGAACACTTATATTAACAGAAAAGGCGGTGAATGATTTAAAAAGTGCAAAGATATACTCTTTTTCATAAAAATATTTTAATCTGATCTTTTCTTTGGAGGACATCCAGATTGTATAACTTATAAAAGAGAAATGTTTTATCGTCTTACTTGTTCTAAAATTTATAGGAACATGAGTAATTTGAAGCGTGGTTGTATGTATGAGAGGTTGGATGGATGAGAGGGTATACTCTCCAGTTTTATAACCGGTGTGAATAATTTTATTCAGTATTCATGTTCACAAAAAAATCGTATGAGTGGTGACAACATTAAATGTTCTTGTAAAATAGTGCCATATGCATGAAATTTAGTAACATTTGGGCATACTGATGAACTTTATTTAAAAATAATTGATCTTTTACAAGTGTTGATCTTACAATACTTACATATTTTGAAGATATGACTCGAGGCAGAGGTCGAGGTAGTGCAGGTCGTGTAGGACAATCCTCAGATCGCAGTAATTCTGCTATTCCTCCAAAATGCCTACTGTTCCTATTCCCACAATAATTAGTCCTCAACAAGGTGGTACAAGTTCCAATATAGGTGGGCCTGATCGTACAAACAAAGTTCAAATACTAGGACTTAGCAGTACACCACCAGTTCAAATGCCAAATCACAATAATATCAACCATTGTTGAATCATCTCCTATTACACCTAATGAGAGTAATCAAATAGGAGAGGGTACAGCTACTCAAAGCAACACAATTGGTGAAGGTGAGTCCAATAATCGTGGACAGCGGAGAACAGTTGGAACTGTTACTCCTACAGGGTTAGTTCATGTTTTAGTATCATTAATATATATATTTTTAATAATATACATATGTATTTAAGTAATGTCCTCAAATTTATACAGATTGGAGCCTTCTTCGAAATGCTCTACTTTCATAGCTAAGTCTTTCAAAAATGAACTTGATCCCAATGAAATCAATTGGAAAGGTGTATCGCACCCTGTAAAAGATTTTTATTTTGGAGAATTCAAGATATGTTGTTTCATTATAATTGAGTTTAAGAAAGTGATAAACTTTTTATAGATATGATATTCATGTTATTACTTTTCAAACTAATTTCAGAAGGAATTCTATTGGAACTCTTCAACTAAGAAAATGTTGTGAAAAGACAATGGGAGATTAAGGCATCACTACGATATAGAGATTTTATTTCCAGAATAAAAAAGAACGGAACTAATCCTGGATATGTAACTGATATTGTGTGGGAAAATTGGATGAGGCTTTGGCAAGCTCCTGAGAATGTTACAAAGTCAAAAACAAATAAAAAAAATTATCGTGGAGGAAGAGCAGTTGATGTCGGAACTCATACATGTGGATCTATCTCCATTGGGGAGCATCGTAAGAAATTTGTAAGTATATATTTCACGCAATATATATTCTTCGACAAAATATATTTTTCTTATCTTCTAGTCATTACTAAAAGTCATAGTACACAAATAGTAGAAGCGCCTCTTTTTTTTGTTCAATTATGTTTTGGGATTGTTGTTGCAGTGCATCTGTTTTGGGTGCAACATACAATTGTTGTTGATGACACTTTTGATTTTTAAACTCTTAATTGTATTCTTTCTGATAGTAAATTTGGACATAGTAAATCTGATAGATTTGAACTTTACATGTAAAAGCTTTGCTTGAATGTGTACAAAGATGTGAACTCTACAAAGATGGCATAAGAAAATGGAGATATATTCTGCCTGGATATTTGGCTAGCGCTAGCACGTAATATAGTAAAATTAAGAGAGAGTAGGATGTATGTAGACTTTATTTATACCTTTGTGAGATAAGAGATTGTTTTTGATAAATTCTCGACTTAAAGAAAAATATCCAACACATGAGTATAAGTACATATTAATTGTTCAGAAAAGTTTCACCAGTACTACCTCTACAAGCTTATAACAGTTAGTTGCCGTAGAATCTATTTTTTATTGTAAAAGCCTTAATGGGTCTTGCTTATAGAAGAAGGGAGCTTAATATTTCAGATTATCTTGTGACATTGAATGCAATAGATTGAATATGAATAACTTCTTATTATAGAACTCGATTTTTAAATCTGAATCTGAATCTTTTTCTTTGTCACCAAGTACTATTTGTGGACAGTTTTTGGCCCCGTGTCACTGATTTTTAAACTAAATCTTACATAAGAACGTTATGAAAGATATCTCAATTCTTACCAATGTTGGCTACTTCATCTTTAGAGGCGCGATTTGAATTGTTAGCATCATTTTTGCCATAGGGGCAGCGCCTCAATTGTGGGTTCATCATTGAAATCAAATAGACTTTTTGTGTTTATTGAAATATTTTACCTAATTATATCATATTGTTCATAACACTGGGCTAATTTTTTTGTTGGGGTAGGCTATTGAAAAGGGTCGAGACCCAACACCAAGTGAGCTCCATTTGCACGTCCACACACATGGTCATGATGAAAAAACTTTTGTTGATGAGCGAGCACGAATTGTTCATGTAAGTCGAATTTATAATATTATCAACTTTTGACATTCATATTCTTTTTATTTGGTGAAATTGATAGTTAGTATTCTTTATTATAATTTTAATGTCTCTACTTATTGCAGGAAATATATGAAGAAATATTACGTGAGAAAGTTGAGTCTGAATCTGATATTGATCAACGTGACGCATATTATCAAGCTGCAGGTGGAGAAAACAAGAGAAGAATATATGGTCTTGGATCTCAAGCAAAAAGTTACTACGAACCAAATCTTTGTATCTCTTCTCAATTTGATGCTTCATCATCAGTACCACCATCTGTTTCTCAATCTGCACCAATGAAAAATATGGATGAGTTCGTGAAGAAATTGATTCTTACATTGACTGATCACATGATTCCTATATTACTTGAGTGCATACAAGGTGTAACTTTTTTACCATCACATCAATCAGCTGATACTCCTATTAGTGACGCATCATCAGCAACACCTATGGTGCCTAATAAGGTTGTTTCAGATGATGACCATATTTCTTCTCCCTAGCATTAGTTTTTCATGTCTATTTTTTTTATAAAGGAAAACAAATTATGCAGTAACAATTACGAGTTCTAAACATTAGTAATTGCTAGATGCTTGATATTTGGTGTAGATGTTTTGGACTTAATATTAGATGAATATATGTTTTGGTGTCTACGTTATATATGAAGTAACATTTATGTTATATGAATATTTGTTATTATTAGGATGTTTAATAATTTACATTTTCTATATATTTTAAATAAATAAATAAAATGAATAGAAAGAATCATACCTGCGACAAATTTAACGACGGAATATTGCGACGGATTTTGGAAATAGTTAAAGAATTAAAATTGGTGACGGATTGCGACAACTAATAATTGGTTGCCAAAAGTTTGCGACGGATTAGCGATAAATTATTTCGTCGTTAAATTATAGGACGACGAATTCATTTATGTAATTTGCAACGAAATATATAAATCTACCGACAAAACTTTTTGTCGCTACCATTTTACTACGGATATCGTATGTCGCTAGATCGTCGCTAATCTTGCAACGGAATCAATTTTTCCGTCGCTAAGAGGTTAGCTACGAGCAAAATTATAACGGTCAACATTTCATCGCTAATCCGTTGCAAATACAATTTAGCGACGGATATATGTCTATTTGCGACGGATTTTATCCGTCGCTAAACACTGTTTTTTTAGTAGTGATGACACGATATGGATAAATAATTTGCTAACTCATAAGACGGGGACATCTATGAGGAAGAGGATATATTGAATCAATGTTTTGCAAATATGGATGCAGATATTCTCCCAAGCAACAATGCGATAACAAAAAAAGTATGGAAGAAAAAATAATTGGGATGGTTAGGTGATCGAAGAGTTTGTTTTAGTACACATATAGTCCTATATTGGTGCGACTAAAAGCAAAATCATATGTCATTCATTATTTTAGTAAGACTCAATAAATTCAAATTAAATATCAAGTATTGTTAGACAAATTTAGAAAAAAGGACAAATGAAAAATTCTTCATGTTACTTTAGACAAAAGAATTTTCTTTTAATGTTGATAACTCGACTTTCTTCTTGGCATTTATGTTCTTGCATTATTTATGCATCCGTGTTGGTTATATAATAATAATAATAATAATAATAATAAATAATAATAATAATAATAATGTTTTCTTTACAACTTTCAAAAAGAATTAATAGTAAGGGTAATACGAGAAAACATCAATTAATGTTTTCTTGATTTAGTAAGACGATCAATTAATGGATTTTTTCTAAGCGGTGTTACCATTAGAGGGACAAGAATGACTCAAGAAGAAAATCAATGAAGGTTTTGCTTTAGGCCTCCAAAAATTTGAGACCCATTAATAATGAACTTAATGAAAAAGTATTTTTCTTAAAAATATAAAATTTTGATTAAATATAAAAAAAAAAATCTACTCTTTAAATTAGATTATATTTAAAAAAATTAAATTAAACACTCACATCTTCATATTATTATATAAAATTTTATACAACATTATTCAACCAATTATATTGCAAATAAATGATTAATAAAATTATTATTATGGACAAATAAAAATAAAAATTCAAGCATATAATAGAAAAATACTAACATGATGTGGAGATTCGAGATGCCAAATAACGATGATTGATGAACAAGAACGAAAAGAAAATTGAAGAAACTCACAAGTCAGAAATATACAAATACAGTCAACGCTATTTTTATTTAACTATAATTATAATTGATGAAGGACTCAAAGATTTTGAGTTTTATTTTAATTCTAAAAATAAAAAAGAGTAGTTAGATTTTAAATGAATTAGAGTGGATCGGTAGGTTTTTAATGAACTGTTTTGAATTTAAAACAAAAAATTAATAAATTTAAGATAAGAAAAAAATGAAACGTGAAAAAAAAACAAAAAAAAACAACACGAATAAAAGCGGAAAACAAAAACTACCCTGTGAAGGGTTCGAACTCGAGACGTTGCACTTTGCGTGCAGCGCTTCTGCCACCGGAACTAGGAGCTTTCTATTGTAAGGAGTGTCCTTTTAAGTTTTTTACCTTCTAGTTTGTTTATTAATTTTTTTATATAGGTGTATTCCGTAAAAAAAATCGACGAAATCGTGTCACGTGATACATCTTAAATGTATTTAAATCCACCCTAAATATGAGACAACTATTTTCAATATATTGGTCAACTAATATAGGCATGAGATGATAGAAAAGTGAGTCAAATCTACGCTAAAAATAAATTGATTTTCCTCGAATTGCTAAATGGCAACAACAACATATATTGAATTGAAGTGCCAATTGGACTCACACGTCAATGGACGAGCCAATATATATTCTTTTTGAATATTGCAAATCCCAATGAGATATAACACCTTATTTTTATTATCATTATTCTTTATCCTTCCATT
>JAJOOO010008983.1:0-16225 GCA_029582685.1 Solanum piurae
AATTTGCATTCCCGCCTAATCATGATGCTAAAGGTCTTTTAACAATAAATAAAAGCGAGTGTAATAGCTCTAGCAACTTTAATAAAAAAGAGTATATATATTAATAAAAAGAATTCAAATTGTAACGTTCTAATATTTCAATTAAAAAAAAACTGTATTGTAAAAATAAAATAACAAAAAACAAATATTTGGCTGTCGCCTACTCTAATACTACTATTCTAAATCTCATCGTAGAATTCTGACTTCGTCACTCCTCAAGTCTATAAACTTAACCATTCCTTTGGAGCACTGTTATTGAATTTTTTGAAAACAGTATTTGATTTCGAATTTGAAATCTCGGATTTTGAAGATCCCGCCATTGATAAGCTCAACTCAATAGAAGTCAATTCATCGTCTTCACAGAATCTTCTTCGTCTTCCTTCTTCTTCTTCCTCGTCGTACTTTTTCTTCTTTTCTATTATCTCTTCCAAACTACTCAGTGATTTTCTCTTTCGCGAAATCGAATCATGATTTTCTAGTGAAAGCGAAGGCGGAGATGGAGATGGAGATGGAGATGAAGATGGTGATTGTTCAAGCGCCATTGTTTGTTGATTTTGAAGAAAAAAAAGGAGAAAAAACAGAGTATAATAGGAAGTAATTTGTTTGAGGTATCTTTTTATAGAAATTAAATCATACGTATTTTCTTTTTCTATATTGAATTGGAGAAGGAGAAAAAAAAAGTATTTATATTCCATATTATAGTTGGAATTGGAAAATAGTAGCGTTAAGTTTCTATATTCTGAATAAACAAAGTATTTTTATTTATTTATTTTGACATTTTTCTCCCTACTCTTCTTTTTATTAGTTTAAATTTTTTCTCTTTACACGAAAAAATGAAAGGAAAAAAAGTGAGTGAGAAACTCAAAAAATGATAATAAGAGAAATTGAAAAATAATTTATATATGAAAAAAGAATATACCTTGAACTCTGCTAGAAGGATCATATATACATGTACATTAATATTTTTCTAAATTTTAAAGTAAAAAAAATTAATTTAAAATTAATTTTTACACTTTCGTTAGATGAAGGTATATGTGAGCTCCTTTTGTAACGATAAGGGCATATGTGAGTCATTTATATATATATATATATTAGATACCAAAACCATATCACATATATATTTCAATTAAGAGATATGATTTAATCATTTTTATTTTAAATATAATGCCGAACTTTCAAAATATGACATAAATAAACTTTTTTCTCAAAGTTTGATGATATATTTGAGTGTTTTCCCCCACGTTTTATGACAATGACACATAAATAAAAGTTTTAAATCATTTATATGATTCAAAGAAAGGAAGTTGGTCTAAGAAAAAAATATTAAGTACAAGTCTTAACAGGTCTCCCTCCGTTTCTATTTATAATACGTCATCATCTTTTACTTCACGTGCATTAAGAAATTGTAACGATCCGAACCGTCGTTATTTAGGAAGAACGAAAATTTGGGAAATTTCTGGGCCATTGTCCCGCTAGGGCCGGCCAGATACCGCTAGGGCGGTGGCGCCACGACGGGGTAAGCTGGCGCCAGAGCGGGATAGGCGAGACAAAATGTAATTAATGCGAAATCTTATTTTCTCCTTCTTCCTAAAATACCTAATTTAGACATAAACCACCCTAGAAACCCCCAAAAAGCTGCTTTAAGCTTAGGAAGGAAGGAGAAGGAGATTTCTAGCGTAAGGAGGTCGATGAATTGTGGATTTTCGGTCAAGATCGCCGCCACGAAGCCCTAAAACAAGAAATAAGCCAAAACCCCGTGCAGCTGCTTGGCGCCCAAGTAGGCTAGATTTTATTAATTGAGTAGTTATAAATATGTGATCACTGTGTAATATAATGTAAATCAATGGAAGGATTTATGCGTAGGCCTTCGTGCACCGAACAAAAGATGACTAAATCATAGGAAGAAGTCTTAGGTGATGAACTAGGGCTAAGTTGGTCGAATTATTGTTAAGTGATATATGTCGATGAATACTTCATTGTGATGGTTGTGATTTCATGATTGTGTGATATATGTTGTTCTTGCTTTATTATAATATGGGTATGTATGCAATGTTGCATTATTGATCACACTATTTGTAACGAGATAGATGAATGATGAATGTCATGAATCATGACTTGATTGTATGATTGTTTTATTAGGGAAAATATGATTTAGACTGGACTTAAGAGTCGCCACTTTATTTTTAAGAAAAATCAAGAAAACTGATTTTCAATAGATTAAAGCAGGAAATCAATTGAAAATACTTTAAAGGGGGTTCGGGGGTTCTTATTAATATTCTAGGAAGGTTTTAAAAGCACCTAGAATATCCACTAATGTGGTTATCCGACAATTAATTACTTGGCTAAAATAATTTTAACTTAGCTTGATTTACGAAATTAAACTATTTTATAGTTAAAACTTATTTTAAAGGGGAAAAAAGGAAATATTTAGGTACTATCTAAGTGAGCTATCCTGCAAAATTATTCCTTCAAGTCTTGTTACGAGATGACTGGTTTGGTTAAGTTATTGAATCAAAATAGGCGTCTTTCGGGGATTTGAATTTTTTCGACCTTAAGAGTAATGACAAATACTGGCAAGTAAAATGAGCACAATAAAGTAAAGAGAGAAAGAGAGTTAGGCCCAGATCTGGTTTCTGTCCGCCTGGACCAGTATTTGGGCCTATTTCGTTTAGGCCTTTGGCCCATTCGAATCACATGTACCTGTCCTAAACTAACACAATAATAGCAATTAAAATGACAAATGGGCTTATGCCCGAAATAACAAAATACAACTTCTTAAAGAAGAGTGGGCCCTTTGAAAGCCCAATCCTTTTCAATTTCTCGATCTGTTGCTTCTTTCAACTTCGGGACCTGTTCGTCATTTTTTAATAGGCTGGCCGACTCAAGAGGAAAGGGTTTGAGCCTTTACGGCTTTCCCGAAATGTGAGAAAAGGGAGTTCACGATGAACTCGGACATATTTTACATGCGAATAAACAAGGCAAAAGAAAATGAATTAGAATAGGATAGAATTCAACATCATAACATAACATTGGAATCCCAAATAAATGAAATAACTAGAACCATCCATGTGACTGATACCTAATAATCCCGACTAGTCACAGAAGGCAAGACCACTCTAATTAGGAGGGGAACATGAACATTTTTTACGGCTACACAAGGATTACGGCATGAACATGCAAACATATGAATTTAGCATAATAGACAAGACTACATACATGTGATAAGCATTTAATGAGTAGCAGATAAGCATTGTGGGGATAATCAATTAACAATACGGAATAGGTAGACAATAAGGCATAGTTTAATCTTTCTCTTAAATTGACATTATAAGGCACATCAAATAAATAAACAAAGTAAATAAATAAAAAATGAATAAATAAAGAAGGATGCAACACTGCCAAACATTCTCTAAACTCAAATTAGTAGCATGGTCCACTACGCACTTCCATAACCATTTAGGCGACAAAAATAAAGATTAAGACAAAAATAAAATAAAATAAAAATTAGTGAATGCAAACGAAATAGATAAATGGATTCTCATGTCTAAGTTAAATTTTAAATCACCGGTAAATCACATCTTCGAATAAATAATAAAATCTTCTCGATATCAAATTAACTATGAAATGCGAAAAGACTCCTGAATCCTATAGCACCGAAGAGAATAAAATTTAAATCTACTCACAAAACGAAATCCAACAAAATAGAGTGCAACTAAATAAATAAAATTGCTCAAGCTCAAGATCATTGCTATATTAATTACATGACTGTTAAAAGACAAACATGAGCTACTATTTCTTTTGGCCTTTAAATATTTAAAGTCAATAATAAGTGATGACCCGAGGTGGAAAATAGAGGAGAAAACAATAAAAGTGGAACAAAGCATGTCGATAAGACTTAACAATGGATTCGAGTCAACAGATATAACAACAACAATGAAACAAACAATCTAAGCCTTGCAACATTAAGCTTAATCACAAATGAACACTCAAACTTAAACCGATTAAGTTACTGACCCATATTAAACTCAAACCGACCCAAATTCTCAGTCATTGGTTTTAAGAGTGTGAATACTAATGAATTGATCTGAATATTTAAAAACTAGTATAATGAGAAAATAAGAGGAACACTCAGCTAATAACCACAATATAAGGGAAAGCAAAAGTGTGAACAACATAGCTCCAAAATATGATAATCTGGATACATGTAAATCCCAACAAAACATAGCGATGTGAAGAAATAGGAGGGAACCAAATTTACCTTTCTTGGAGCAGCAAAGTGGGAACAGGACGAGCGAAACAACGACCTTCACCACGCCGAGACTCGAACACGAGCAACAGATCAGAATGTTTGGGCAGAGATATCAAATTCAAACACCAGAATTAAGTATTTCCTCTGTTTTTCTTGGAGTGTTTAGTATATATTTCTAGCTATTTTCGCTTAAGCTATTATGTGTGTTTTTTCTCTAAAAAATTTCAACCCAGAAAAAAAATAAAAAATCCTCCCCACAGTAAAAATGAGAAGCAACATATATAGAGGGGGAATAAGGTTCGGATTTTGGGGGGAAAAAGGGTAAAAAATCCGGACAAAAAAGGGCTATTTCAAAATTCAAACTCCCAAACCTTTCACCAATTTGGAGAGACACCTTTTTCTGAGATTTTCTCCCCATTCCAAAAGAGGAAAGGGGAGAAACGCATGCCTCTATGCTATTGGAATCGCTGTTGATGTTGTCTCACTTTGCCAGCAGTCGTTGGCATTTTCTGGGAATTGTACGTTGTCCTGGGTTCGCTGAAAAGGAAGAAAGACAAGGTGAGGTCGCGTATTGGGCATTTGATGTTGTATGTTGTCGGTTGTGGAAATCAAATTAAGTGTTGGGTTGTTGTAATTAGAAAAATGGAATTAGAATGAATAACTAGCGGGCTAGGAGGGCATATGTCGGTGTACGTATGCTGTTGGTGATGTTATTGTATTGTATTGTTGCTAGAAGTTTTGGACTGGAATGGTTTTGTGGGCTGGGTCGGTTGAGAGGAAATTGGAAAAGAGAAATTGACAGGCTACTGGAAATTGGAAAGCAAAGGAAAATGGGAGAATGGGCTAGGAAAAGCCAAAATTGAAAATACGATAATGATCATGTGAATTTTAAATCGTAGCCATTTGGAGTTAACAATCTAGCAAAATTGAATTCTTTTAGTTAATTCGGCTAACAATTAAATAAGACAAATTAATATAATTAACTAACGAGCTTCTTAATCTTAACGAAATAAAACAATTAACTTATTTATAAATTAATTAGCTCAAAATATAGACCATTATATAACTAAACTAATTAACCAAATATTTAGGTAAGACTAAAATATTTTCGAGATAATTTTCGAATATTCGTAAAATATACTAATTAGACACATAATTATATAAACAATCATATTTATTATTTTAAAATTTATAAAAATGACAAAACTACTTAAAATGACTCGAAAAATATTTTGAATTTTATAAAGTTAATTATTTTAAATCACTTGAAATTTAAGAAGCTCGGAAATTAATTATTATCGAGGAGGGTCAAAATTGGGTGTCAACAATGATTATGAGAATGTACTTGTGATTGTGATTGTGGCTTGTTGAATGGATCGGGTGTTGCGTTTCGACACACTAATTTGAATCGGTTGTCATGTTTCGGCATAAATATGGAATGGGTTAGTTTCCACATTTCGGCACAAACATTAGATTGGGTACCACGTTACAGTATGCTAACATTTTGGATTTGGGTTCCATGAGAGGACCAAAGACTTGACATAATTGTGTATCTTGAGGATTGTGAAATTGAACGTGGTTCGTAATGATAAATGATATTGTAATTCTTCGGAGTTGTTATATGGTTATGAGGACTTATAACTGATTGTTTTTTATGTTGAGTAAACTTGTTACGTATCTCGTTGTTGAATGAATCGGGAAAGCCAAGGGTTCAAGGGTCGTAATAATTGAGAGCAAGGACTGTTTGTGTGTTGTAAGGGCAATAAGTGGGGTAGTGTACATGATGTAATTACTTAGGTGGATTTCACCTTGGAGGAAGGAATTCGTGGTTGGTAGTTAGAAAGCTTGATGTAATGTGCCATGTGGCAAGGGCAGGGTAACATAGAAGAGAAAGTAAGGGTATGTCGTGGTTGGTTAGTCGGAATGCATGTAGTTGTATTCGTGGACTCTTCTATGCGTTAGGATGGTTCGGCTAAGATCAAGAACCTAGTAAGTAGGTTGATTGAGAAGGTGATTAGTAGTAATTAGGGAGCTAGTGTAATTCTGAGGTATTCTAAAGAGGGTAAAAGGTGGAGAAGCGAGTGGTTTATCGCATATTCTTGCTAGTTGTTTTCTTATGTTATGTGGTGGGCGTCGGATTGACTGATGATGCCTACCAGTACGTGTGGTTTTGTACTGATACTACTCTTGCTATGCCTTTTTGGCATAGTCTGGATACAGGTTGGTGATGTTTCATTAGATGAAGACGATGAATTCTTCAGCAGCTACTACTTTTTCTTCCGCATAGTGGGAGCTGTGTCTTTTCATTATTATGTCATGTTGTACTCTTAGTAGCTCTTGTACATGTTTAGACTAGATCCTTGGGGATGTAAGTTACTTTACAAGTCTTAAGCTGAATTTGTTTAAGAAGGTTTTCATTTATAAAATACTATGATTGCATTTATCTCCATTTTTTGTTAATTTTCCGCATGTTTTAACTATTGGGATATGAGGATTCTCCTACTTAGGCGTTAGAGTGGGTCTCCACATGGCCCGGTGGGTTGGGTCGTGACAGAAATTAAAGAAATTTATTATTCTACCCTTATTTAATTGAAGTCAACATTTCAATCAATGAATATGAATTAATTTATTTTGATTAATTAATTTAACCAATGAACATGAATTATATACTTAGTTTTTCTATGTTGGTCAAATGTATACCTATACTGGTAGGTTGCAACTTGTGAAGTCTATATTATTCTCAATTCATGTATTTTTGGTCTCAAGTATTTGTCTTGCCAAAGAAAGTGATTCAGGTGATTGATGCTACATGTAGAACATTCTTGTGGACTGGTGGATGTGAAATATCGAAGAGATCACTTATTTCTTGGGAGAGACTATGTTTTCCTAGAGCTGTTGGTGGGCTGAATATTCTTGATATATATCAGTGGAATCATGCTGCAATTGGTAAACTATTGTGGAATATTTGCAAGAAGAAGGATGCATTGTGGGTCAAATGGATGCATCTTTATTATATAAATGATGGCGCAGTATGGGAGGCTCAGGCGCAACAAGCTTCCTGGATGGTACAACAGATTCTGAATGCCAAGAAGATCTTTGATATAGCAGGGATGACTGAAAACGAAGTCACACAGTTGGGTGAATTTGGAAGATATGCTTTGCTCACTATGTCGAGTGGAGAACGAAGACATTGACCATCTGCTATTTCAGTGAAACTATGCAACAAGAATATGGGGTAAACTACTGCAATGATTGGGAATTGACAGGCAAGTTCTGGACTGAAAGGCTGAAGTGGAATGGGCTGTGGTAAATGCTAAGGGGAAAACTGCCCAGCAGGAGGTATATCGGATGTCATTAGCAGGTGGGGTGTATCACATATGGAAGGAAAGGAATGCTAGAGTGTTTGACACTCGGCAAAGAACAACATATCAAGTAGTTAGGCAGATCATACAAGATATTCATAGTAGAGCTCAACATTGTAGTAAGCTAGCAAGTAGGCTTTTGCTTTTAAATTTCTATCCATAATGATAGGAGTTTTTTTCAGTAGTTATTGTTGATAGTGTAAGTTTGGGAGCTGTCCATACTGCACTTTTTTTCTGGACGTAATTCTCACTTGGTAAATAAAATTTTACTTACAAAAAAAAACTCACAAAGATAAAATAGGAAGAATATTGTGATTTATGCATTAATTTTATGAAATGACAAGTATTATGAACCAACTATTACAATAAGGATGATATATAAAAAGAAAAGGAGGAAGTACTAAATAAATTAAATTATATTGAATCATGGTAATTACCATATTTATGAGCAAAAGGAAAAGTAGTTCTTTTGTTTTAGATAATTAAAAATTAATATAAGTATTATATTTCTATCTCTTCAATTTATATTTCTTATCGTATGTAAGTGTGATTTCTTAAATCACTAGTGACGAAGAGCCCGTGCAATATTTATTTAAAAGTGAATTTTTAATTGATATTGATCAAATGATTTTAAATTTTTAATTTGAACAAATTTATATATATATATATTTGATAAATATTATTAACTTTGATAATTTTAAGTAATTTTGATTAAATAATTTATTTATTTTTTATCTAAAATAAATTATATATATATAGTAAATCCTTTGGCTTATTTTTCTTTCAAAAATCTTATTTGAGTGGACATTATCCTTTATTTTCTAAAATTGATGAAAATATATAAAAATCATTGTTAATTTATGTTACATTTGATTGTTTTTCTCGTAAATCAGGTAAATTATGTAAAAATTTAAGTATTGTTGCATTACTATTTTATGCAACACTTTTTAAATTAGAATTTAATTCTTACAATAATATCTATAATGTTAATCTCTATATAGTTTGTCTCTTGACGAAATTGTTCCTTAAGTATGAGCTTAGTTATTTTGAGGTCTTGATAAAAAATACATTCTAATTCAAGTCTTTAAAATTTTATGAGTATAATAAAATTTTCTCCATTTTAATTTGTTTGTCTAATTTTAAATATTATTTAAGATAATCATGTATATCTCATTCTTAAAAAATAGAATAATTTAAATGTCACGATCCAGACCATCGTGATTGGCACCCACACTAACACTCCGGTGGGAGAACCACTACTACAATCCAAACAAGCAACTAATCTAAAATTTAAGGCATTTAAGTATATGAAAGCAATTAAGTACTAAGGAAAGAAATAGGGAGTTCTCATAAACTCCAACAAAAGATCTAACAACTAACAATGCGGAAGAAATAACTTAGAACCTGAAAGTCAATGTACCAAAACATCTAACAATGAACCAAGTTTAAACAATAAGGGATGCAACCCAATCTAATGAACTAATTAACTAACTAGAACATAAGTCTAAGTCCGAAAATGGTGGACATAGACGAAAGAGAACCCATGCCAACCCGTAAGAATTGACTAACCCTTGAATTTGAACGATCACTGATCTCCTAAGCGAGGTCTATCAGTAGCCTCTTGAAGATACCCTATACTCAACAAAAATAAGAGCAAGTGCAGTATCAGTACACAACCACAGCGTACTGTCGGCTATCTCACTAAGTGCAACATAAGTAAGCCATTACAACATTATAATCACATGCATATATCAAACATAGCAATATTATCAACATTTACGAACAACGAGCAAGACATTTTATATCAAATCATTGGTCCTCTCATGGAACCCAAACCCAAACAGTTAGCATATCGGAACGTGGTACCCGATCCCAATGTTATACTTGAACGTGGAAACCGATCTCATATTTATGCCGAAACGTGGCAACCGATCCAAGTTAGTTATGCCGGAACGTGGCAAACGATCCCATTCACACACCACAATCACAAGTATATCTTCAAGATCATACATTTAAGTCATGATTTCATGGCAATCATCATTCATCTATCTCATTTACAACAAGTGTGATCAATAATGCAACATTCATATACACACACGTATCATAATGAAGCAAGAACAAACATACATCACACAATCATAGAATCACAACCATCATCTACCTCGAAACAAGTTTGAAACCCTAAGAATCTTGATCCTTCCCTTTCCGGATTCGTTCCGCTTGTTCTTGATATAAAAACAATCAATATAATATGGGAATCAATAAACAATCACTAATTACCCAAATTACTAACTATTCTATGAACCCTGGATCAAACTCATGATCCCAATTATCCAAATTAGGGTTGTTTCCACCATAAAATCTATATCAAACTCTACCCCATCATTAATTACCCATTATATTACGTTCTACGGATCGAAAAACGGATTCGGGGAGTGAAAAGCTTACCTTTAGCCTCAAGAATGGTGAAAAATGAGTAGGAGTCGCTTGGGGTTCATTACTTAGCTCTAAAATTCAAAAAGTGCCAAATAAGGTCGTTTAGGGGTTTATTAACGACCTTAAGTCACGTCGAGCCCGCCACAACGACCCTCACCCCGCTGTAGCGGCCCCGCTAGAGCGGAAAAATCCAGCGCCAAAGCGGCTGGAATGAAACAGAGAGATCTTTAAAGAATTTGAAAATCCACATTTTACAACACACCTCTAACCTACGACGCTCAGAAAATACCCTTCATGCTAAGATCGATTCCGAGAGTTTTACTTGCCCAAATTTAATTTTGTAAAGTCGTACGGATTCCTTAACGAGTTATCTAACTACTCATGTAATCAAAATCATAATTAACTCCCCCGATTGTTACCAGATTTCCCTACACCTTTATGACTTCGATTTCATCCAAATTTGGACTAGGTTGGAAAAATCCAAGTTACTACGAAAAAGTTTTTTCGGTCCCAAATTTTCCCCTGTTGGCTTTTCTATAACGATGGGAATAAGTCGTTACAATAGATACCAATTTACCCATCACTCGTCCCCGAGTGACAAAACTTAGGAAAATAGGCTAATGAAGGAATGAAGTAGTTCCTGAATCTACGAACAATTGGGGATACTTGTTTCGCATGTCCCTCTCGGTTTCCCAAGTAGCTTCCTCAACTGGACGATGCTTCCATTGAACTTTCACAGACTTAATCTCTTTGGTCCTCAACTTACGAACATCACGATCAAGAATTGCAATTGGTTCCTCCTTATATTGAAGGTCTTTGTCTAACACAATTGAGTCCCACTTAATGATATAATCTATGTCACCATGATATCTCTTCAACATAGGCACATGAAATACCGGATGAACACCCGATAGATTGAGAGGTAAAGTCAATCTATACACTACCGGTCCTACACATTAAAGAACCTCAAAGGGACCAATGTATCGCAGACTTGGCTTACATTTCTTGCCAAATCTCATCACCCCTATCATGGGTGATACCTTAAGAAGAACATTTTCACCGGATTGAAACGCCATGTCTCTTACCTTATGATCCGTATACTTTTTTTGTCTACTCTGGGCTTCTAGAAGCTTAGCTTGAATACTCTTCACCTTATCTTGAGCATCCTTCACTAAATCTACTCCCAATGATTTCACATCTCCAGCCTCAAACCATCCTATGGGTGATCTACATCACCTTCCATATAATGCCTCAAATGGTGCCATATCAATGCTGGAGTGATAACTATTATTATAAGAGAACTCACATAAAGGTAAGAACTTATCTCAATGCCCGCCAAAGTCAATCACACATCCCCTCAACATGTCTTCTAACACTTGAATAGTCCTATCTGAGTGCTCGTCTGTCTGTGGATGGAAGGTTGTACTAAAAGTGAGTTGTGTGCCCAATTAATCATGCAATTTCCTCCAAAACTTGAATTTGAATTGGGTGCCACGGTCTGAGATGATAGAGAGGGGCACCCCATGCAACCTCACTATCTCTTTTACATAAACTTTAGACAATTGTTCAGCATTATAATCTATTCTTACCAGAATAAAGTGGGTTGATTTAGTCAATCTATCAACCACTATCCAAATAGAATCAAACTTCCCCAAGGTCTTGGGAAGACCAACCACAAAATCCATGGCTATTCTTTTCCACTTCCATTTCGGAATTGACATTTTTTGAAGTAAACCTGTAGGCCTTTGATGTTCATACTTCACTTGTTGACAATTTTGACATTTCGCCACAAACTCCGCTATGTCTTTCTTCATGCCCGGCCACCAATAAATTAGCTTCAGATCTCTATATATCTTGGTCACACCCGGATGAATAGAATATCGTAAACCATTAGACGCTGCCAACAGTTTCTCAATTAAGTCATATACTCTAGAAACACATATTCTCCTTTTAAAATTGAGCACACCATCCGCATCGAGAGTGGTCTCTTGTGCCTTACCAATCGCGGTCTTCTTTCTAAACTCCTCCAAATTCTCATCTTCAAATTGTTTGGCCTTGATCTCCTCAATGAATATGACCCTTACTTCAATACTAGCTAACACCCCACCTCTTTCTGAGATGCCCAATTGCATGAACTTATACTCTAAGATATGAATTTCTTTAGCCAAAGGTCGCTTGGTTACACTCAAGCAAGCTAAATTATCCATACTCACCGCTTTTTGACTCAACGCATTTGTCACCACATTAGCCTTGCTCGGATGGTATTGAATGGTCACATCATGATCTTTAAGTAACTCCATCCACCTTCGCTGTCTCAAATTCAGATCCTTCTGAGTGAACACATGCTGCAAACTACGATAATCAGTAAACACTTCACACTTAACACCATAGAGGTAATGTCGCCAGATATTAAGAGCAAATACTACCGTTGCCAACTCTAAATCATGTGTTGGATAATTCCTCTCATGCACCTTCAATTGACGTGAGGCATAAGCTATAACATTCTTATCCTGCATCAACACAGCACCCAAACCAGAATGTGAAGCATCACAATAAATAATAAAATCTTTACCTTCCACCGGTAATGCTAGGATAGGTACGGTGGTCAAGAGAATCTTAAGCTTTTGAAAGGTCTCCTCACATTTTTCAGTCCATTCGAATGGTATCTCCTTTTTGGTCAAATTAGTCAAGTGAGTGGCAATAGAAGCAAAGTTATTTACAAATCGACGATAATAGCTAGTGAGTCCCACAAAACTCCTAACTTCCGTCACAGAGCCAGGACGAACCTAATTCTTAGCCGCCTCAATCTTTTGAGGATCTACCATTACCCCTTCCTTTGAGACTACATGTCATAAAAATGCTACCGAAGTCAACCAAAATTCACACTTAGAAAATTTAGCATACAATCTTTGCTTCCCAAGAACACCCAAAATAATACGAAGATGGTTGGCATGCTCTTCCTCACTTTCCGAATAGACCAAAATATCATCAATAAAAACTATAACAAACGAATCAAGGAATGGTTTGAACATCCCATTCATCAAACTCATGAAAGCTGCAGGCGCATTGGTCAACCCAAAAGACAACCAAAAACTCATAGTGCCCATAATGAGTTCTAAACGTCGTCTTATGCACATCCTCAGGCCTTATTTTCAATTGGTGGTAACCGGATCTCAAATCAATCTTAGAGAAAACTGATGCACATTGCAATTGGACAAAAAGATCATCTATTTGAGGCAAAGGGTACTTATTTCGAATAGTGACTCTATTTAATTACGGGTAATCTATACACATTCTCATACTAACATCTTTTTTCTTAACAAACAAAACTGGAGCACCCCATGGGGAAGCACTAGGACGAATAAATCCCTTATCAAGAAGCTCTTGGATTTGAGACTTAAGCTTTCTTAATTCTGCCGGAGCCATGCGATATAGAGGGATAGAAATGGGACGAGTACCAGGTTCTAAATCAATGCAAAAATCTATATCTCTATCCGGAGGCATACCAG
This sequence comes from Solanum piurae, assembly GCA_029582685.1. Taxonomy (NCBI): domain Eukaryota; kingdom Viridiplantae; phylum Streptophyta; class Magnoliopsida; order Solanales; family Solanaceae; genus Solanum; species Solanum piurae. The sequence goes on from JAJOOO010008983.1 coordinate 13,596, forward strand.
GCAAATCATTAGGAAACACTTCATTAAATTCAGACACCACATGAATAGACTCAATGGATGGAGCCTCAATCTCAACATCCCTAATATGAGCCAAATAAGCCAAACAACCCTGCTCTACTAATTTACTAGCCCGAATGGAGGATATAATCTTAGCTTGCTTAGGCTTGTACACCCCTTCCCACTCCATTATTTTCCTTCCTGGAATTTCTAGAGTTACAGACTTAGTATTACAATTAAGCAAATGATAATAGGAGGACAACCAAGTCATGCCTAAGATTATGTCAAAGTCAATCATATCCAAAATCACCAAATCAGCCCCAAGTCTGAAATCCCATAAACAAAATAGGGCAAGCACGATAGACATGGGTAACTATGACTGACCCTCCAATCGAGGTTGAAACACTAATAGGGGCATTAAGAATATCACAAATCATATCAAAATCTAAGGCAAATCTCATGAATACATATGAATAAGTAGAACCCGGATCAAATAACACATTAGCCATCCGATCACAGACAAGAATAGTACATGTGATCATCGCGTCGAACGCTTCCACCTCATTCTTTCCCGGAAAATCATAACACTGAGCTCTATCATCATGACGAGCCACTTCCCTGCCTGTTTGCGTGTTACCCTTACCTCAGTTACCATTTCTTCTACATTCACGGCATCACTGATTACCTCATCGCCCACCTTGTGGACGTCCTCTCCCATTACTACCATTCCCTGCAGGTACCATTGCTCTAGAAGGCTGTTGTGCGGCATCTAATACATGTTGGTGGGGACAATCTCTCCTCATATGCCCAGGTTCTCCACAATTATAGCAAGCACGATCAAAAGATGGTCTACCGCCCGTTGAAGGCGCGACTCCCTGGCTATCCTGAAAATTATAAGATGGAGTTCCCGAGTAGTTACTTGTAGAGGCGGGCATAGCGGACTGAATTGGCTTGGTTGCAAGCGTTGGCCTCCCTAAACCTCTGGAATAAGAATCTTGGAAGTTGCCTGAATTCTTGCCCTTTTTGCCAACGCCTTAGCTTGACCGTCTCACCTCACCCCCTCCACTTTCTTAACATAGTCTGTCATCTCATTAAAGATTCTCCCTGCGGAAGTCATATGAACAGCTAATACCTGCAACTCAGAGCTTAGTCCCCTAATAAATAATCGGATTCTCTCTTCCTCAGTAGTCACCAACTGCGTAGCATATCTAGATAAAACATGGAACTTGGCCTCATAAGCAGCCACAGACATACCATCTTGCTCTAAAGCAATAAACTTATCTTTCTTGCAATCCCTAAAGGTTCTAGGCTCATATTTCTCTAAGAACAAAGCATGAAACTGGGTCCAAGTAAGTGGAGGTAAAGTATAAGTTCTGTATTCCATGTAAGCTCTCCACCACTGCTTAGCCTCACCTAAAGGATACGAACTCAACCACATGTTGATGGACAATTCCCAACTTATGAAGCCTCTCATAGAAATCTAAGATGAACTTATAAGCATCCTCACTCTCAAAACCAAGAAACACAAGAGGCTTTAGCTTCAAAAACTTAGTCAATATTTCATGCTCATTACCAGTCATAACAGAACCCAACAAAGGACGGAAGAAAACATCATTACCTCCTGTCCCACCCACTTTAGGCACCGTTCTAGCAACATGAGGATTAGTAGGAGCTTGAGTTGCTTGAGCAGAAAGTAGCACTCCAGGACCAACCAATCCTTTCAAAAATGGCATGATCTGTCGAGCTAACACCGGATCGATGGGAGGAATACATATAGTCTCAGCCTGCACCTATTCCTCTTGTCCAACCTCCTTTACATTCTCAACATCAACATTCTCCTCTTCAATCTCTTCATGATGCGCATGAGGGTTCTCATTCACATGAGCATTCTCAATTGGAACATCATTCCCAGCAGGTGCTACTCTTCCACGACCTTTACCCCTAGCTCTTCCGCGACCTCTTGCTACAGATTCCTCAGCTGGAGCATTGATGGGAGCTATGGGCTGACGCTGTTATACCTAGTATTAACCATCTGCGGACAGAAGAGTAAAAACGGTTAGATACCAATTTGAATCGCCGGCTATCAATTGGAATCAAGTCATAGCACGAAGGAGACAAGAGAAATAGAGAGATTTATTAAAGTCCTATAGCCTCTCGAAGAAAAGTAAAGGCGTCCCCGTACCATTCCGCCAGATTCTACTAGACTCATTTTGGTACATCGAGATCAATGAACCTAGGCTCTGATATCAACTTTGTCACGACCCAGACTATCGTGATTGACACCCACACTAACACTCTGGTGGGAGAACCACTACTACAATCCAAGCAAGCAACTAATCTAAAATCTAAGGCATTTAAGTATATGGAAGAAGTTATGTACTAAGGAAAGAAATAGAGAGTTTCCATAAACTCCAACAAAAGATCTAACAACTAACAATGTGGAAGAAATAATCTAGAACCTGAAAGTCAATGTACCAAAACATCTAACAATGAACCAAGTCTAAACAAGAAGGGATGCAATCCAATCTAATGAACTAATTAACTAACTAGAACATAAGTCTAAGTCCGAAAATGGTGGACATAGACGAAAGAGAACCCATGGCAACTCGGAATAATTGGCTCACCCTTGAATT
>JAJOOO010008985.1:0-10875 GCA_029582685.1 Solanum piurae
GACATAGTCCAAAGAGGAGTGCCAAACTCTTAGGACGCGAGCTGAGGAGCGACTTCCACCACAATCAAACCACACCCCTATCAGAAGGCATGTGGGTTTTTCTTAGGTTTATCGGTTTCAGTTTTACATCCGGAAAATTTTGGTTTCCACCGGAAGTGACTTTCCAATCAAAGTGACAATACACCAAGAGCTTTGAAAATTATGTCCATGCAAGTTATTAATCATGGGTGTGAAGTGCACCACATTCATGATTAAGAGGTTACAAGCCCCTTTTTCATACTCGACTTATTTGTCACTCCTCCAGAACCAAAGGTTATCTAGCATAATAGATTTCCTTTTCAACCAATAGAGTCGAACTACAAGCAGCCTGATTCCCTAAGTTGGGGGATATGTAGGCGGAACCAGTGTTGAAAACTCGGTTGTACTCTGGCGTTCGCTCTTAAATCTTATTCCCAAGCGTTTCGATCTCTTCATAATTCGATATCGAAATGACTTTTGAGTTCTTTCAAAATCGTGCGTCAAATCAAGCGTGTCGAACTACAAGTGGCCTGAATTCTCATATAGCCTGAGACATGTAGGAAATTCATTTCTGGGGTCCGGCCATAACTCCTAAAGTTCGTACCAAAGCCCTTTCCAAAAGATGAAGATGTGGTCGATCAAAATTGGATTAGTCAATTTCATTTTCCTCGAATTTCTTGCATCAATCCAAGTAAAATGAGGGACAAATAGTACAACACATTCACTAATTTACAAATATTGTTAGATAATAACAAATAAATTTATACCTTTGTACTTCTCCCTTTGTACTTAAATATATCACCTTCGATAATATTATCGCTTTTTGTCGTGTGCCATCTAGAATGAGTTGAGGAGAATCCAAAGACTTCTTGGCATACTTACCAAGATGAGGAAAAGCCTCATATATCCAAACCTGAAATTAATAAAATAACAAATAAATAAACAGAGACTATGAAATATTATATAAATATATAAGAGTTTATTATAAATCAAGTACATATTTGATAATAAGTACCAGAAATGCCCGGGAAATCCATACAGAGCATACGATGCATTCTCTTTTTCATTGTACACTTCACTCAACTTCTTCAAATTAATTTTGCTCTTCAAATACATCACTGTTAGATCAAAACACTATTTCCCCCATGGATAACTCTTGAAAAAATCTGAATCATCGACCATCTTAATGTGGTTTGAATCCACAATCTTAAATCGATCATGGGCAAGCAACATCGAGTGGATGAACCAAACTAAAGAGCACTTCAACTTCTGCTCCTTATTCAATCTGGTACCCTTAATCAAACTCATCAACTTTGTGGCAGTGATATTCTTATTCTTGGTCACTTTATAATAAAATTTCTCACCTTTCTGAAGTACTTTTGTCATTTTTGCATCACGGGCGTATGCTGAGCAATTCAGCGACGTAATCAATGCAAACTCTCTTAAGCCAAAAAAATCAGGCTTATCATTCACACAGAACCACATCTCATGTAATTTTTTTATCATTTTTCACACGTCGCAACAACATATAATGGACCATCTGTCCATTGAACTTGTAATATTCTGGAATATGCCTTAAATGTCCAAAACAAGTGCATTTAAAGTGATTATAATTTTTTCTTGAACTAAAAGTTTTCTAAAATTACGATAAAGAGTCATTATTGCTCTCATGGAAATTTTCGCTGGAAATGATCCTAACTTATCCATCCATGTCGTTAGATTATATGACTTACCGGAGATTTCTCTTGCACAAATTGGCAAGGACAGGGGATCATCATCCTCATCTCCAGTATCTCGGCTATCTCTACTACTCTCTTTATCTCCACTGTCAGTTTTTTCTTCACTAGATTCAACATCATCAGTAGCCTGGGCACTACTATCCTCATAGTTGTCAATCTCATCCATTGTATTAGAATCCGAGTTAGACGTAGGTTCTTCAACTATAATTTTTTCCTTTTTGAAGATCTGGAAGCTTCTTCAACCTTTCTTTTCTTATTTTTAGAAGCCTTAGGAACAGACCATTTAACGATGCCGCTTCTAGTTTCAACCATACTGTACTGGTCATAACCTGAGCCTACACCCTGGAGGTGGCCGACACTTGAGAACCATTGTTGGTCCCCAAGCGAACCCTCATCATGGCTGACTACAAGCAGAAGACTAACTTAAGCATACAAAGCTTCAAAAAATGAATACAAATTCATGAAACTTAAATATAAAGGTTTAACTCAAAAGAAAACTCTGAATAATATAATCTATTCAACTCATCCCAAAATGGGCAACTTAAGTCTTTAAGACATTTAACAAAATAAATGAACAGACTTCTAAAACTCTATTGTCTATCTATAAAGCCTCTAACTGACAAAGATGGAAGTCGGGACAAGACCCACGACATCCTAACAACTGATATAACTGGAAAGTAAATGAAATTCTCCGAAAGCAAGGAGGATCACCATAGCTAACTTGAACTTCATGTGGTATCAACGAAGCTCATGTTGATGATCCCGAATATCTGAATCTGCATCATGAGAGGATGCAGGCCAAATGGATCAGTACATGGAATGTACGAGCATGTAAGGGGAATTCTAAAGCATAACATAAGCTTGAACTTGATTAAAAGGAAACATACTTACCTCTTTTCTAACTCACTCAACTCAACTCAACTCAAGAATAAGATACTCAACTCAAAGATTAGATACTCAACTCAAGGACTCAAAGATACTTCTCATCTCAAGATTGTTCGACTTATAGGGTTCATGCGAAATTATGGGCATGAACAATTCAACTCAAGGACTTCATGGGTAACATGTAATAGTCCCATGATTAGATATATAATCTCAAAGGGGATTAGGAACTCAATACTCAAGACTTAGAACTTGAAAATACTACTTCTCCCAATGATGCTCAATTTATGGAGTTCATGCGGAATTATGGGAATAAACGACTCGACTCAAAGGTCTACATAACTACATGGAACTCATGTATACTACTCTTCTCATTCTCTTACTTACTTCCTCAAAACTTAGTTCAAATCAATAGTTGATGTCAAAGGGTTCACAATTGAACTCAAAGGCTTTCTTGAACTATATTCTTAACTCTCTCTTATATGTGAATTATGAATTCAAGAGTTATGGTTCATGATATGAAGGATCTAGGTGATAGTGTAGACTCATTAATACATTTTCCTCACTCTCATTCTGACTTACTCGAGTCTTGAAACAAGTTATTAGAAATTGTAGAAGACTCTTCAAAAGGACTCAAAGGGACTCTCTCAGAATGATCGGAAGAACTCTCAAGACTTAACTCTTAACTTTACCTTGAATTTTAATTATGAATTTAAGGTTATGATCATGTTATGAATGATTTCTAGGTGTTTAGAAGTATTTTAGAGTAATTAGAATCAAATGAAGGGAAGGTACACTTAAAAGGAACTCAAACGGGACAACCGACGAAAAAAGAGTGGCGGCAGGTGACCCTGGCGCGTTCTGGGCGCGGGGCGTCAGCCCCTAACTTCAGAGGCTGCATATGGGCACACTGCAGGGGCGCCGCCCCAGCCTTTCCCCAGGCCAAGTTCGACGAATTCTCCCTCTCATTTTCTAATCCTAAATCACTTTTAATCGATTTCTTTTCTCAAGTTTTCCTTAGATTCAATCACCCAAACTAAGTACACACTAATCCCCTCAAAACAATCACTTTAATCTTGATAAATCATCAAAACCCCAACAAAACAAAATTTAGAATGAATTTCAAGAACACCTATCAAGAACTTAAATCCTTCAACTTTTGAGAGTGAAATTACGCTAAAAATAACATGTTTGGCGTGTGGGTGAACAAACCCAACACTATGAGAGCTTATATACTTCTTAGGGATCAAACCCATGGCGACAATCCGCAACAATTCTCAAGAATTTTGACGAATGCTTCGATCCTTTCTCTTTTCTCCTCTTTTCTCTTCTTCTTTTCTCTTCTTGAATGCTCAACTAAAACCCTAGGCGTAAATTAGAATTATAAAACTGAATCTAATCAGATTAGACCTCTAAAACATTACTAAAAATGAATTAAAGCTGATTGGGTAAGGAAAATACCAAAATACGCCTCTAAAATCCAGTTTTGACTTTTCTTATCTAGACAGCCCAACTTCAAATGGACATATCTCCCTCATACGAACTCGAAACTGAGAAAACTCGGTGGCGTTGGAAATATAATTCAAAGATATTTCCTAAGGTATCTGGTAGCACATCTAACTCATCCTGAGCTAGGAGTTATGGTCATTTGAATTCGACCCAAAACTCATACGTAGCTTAACTTGCAAAATTTCAGATTTTGATATTTCCAATTTAGTTCTTTTTGGAACACAAGGTGCTACATCTAGTGACCTTAAAACTCCAGAAATTTTTAATTCCTCGGTAAAATCCTACTCACAGCGAAGGATGGTTCGAGTCTTTGCTCAAAAACAATTCGGGGTGTTACAGTACTATATACAAAAACATAATTTTCATATCAAAATATCGACCACTAGTCTATTAATACAAACAGTGTAATGCTAAAAAAAATATGCAAAACAACTACCAGTTCCAACAAAACTCGACAATACTATTGACATAAACACCATTAAAGTCGACCAAAATACAGTAAAAACTTTCAAATAGATAGGCCAGATAAACATAAAAAATCAAAAAAATTGATGAACATAAAAAAATCAAAAATTTCTATGCATTATCCAAAGCAAAATGTCAGTAATGATTCCGAATAAAAAACATGAACTAAAACGGGTGAGATTTTCAGAACTTTAAGCAAACATCTAAACTTCGCTACACTATCGCAATAAAAAAATCAAACATGCTAAAAGTTATTGAAAACACGATTAAATTTACTTCAGACGAAGAAGATTGAAAAAGATTCAACTGGACTTGGGAAAAAGATTCAACTGAACTTGACGATTATAGGATCTTTTTTTTCTTTATGTTTTCAATAATGGAAGATGAAAAACTTGTGTTGGAGAATGATCAGTTTTATGAAGGTAGATGAAAGACGAAGAGTTCTCTGATAACGTGTTCTGAGGTTTCCTCGGAAAATGTTTACCCTATTTTATTAAATAATTTTTATATTCCGTGGGATTGTAATATAATTTTTTGAAGGGATGAATTTATTTAATGTTGAAGTGTTGGGATGAAAATGATATTTTATAAACTTGTTTTTCTATCCCCAAGTTCTTAAAGTGATGAAAAGACCCATGACCCCACAACTCAACCTCACTTTTTTACTTTTTCTAACCCTAACCCTAAAAATTAAATAAAAAAGAAATTAAGTGGCTATTGTGCAAACTAAGTTTTGGGAGTGTCCCCCATGCCAATTAATCTCAACTTACTGTCAATGTTTTATTGGCAATCACCTTTTTGTTGGTATATTTATTGGTATGTGGGTTACAATATCATAGCATGATAGATTCTCTTCATTTTTGGTGTGTTGCTTTTCATGTGCTCTCCTTCTCCTCCTTCTGAGGTGCAGTCCTTTTCAGTTCCAAGAAATACGTTTTGCTTTTTTCCACAAAAATGCTAAATCTACTTTGCAAATTCAATTCACTCCAGCTTTGTCTATGATCAAAATGCCTCTTTTCCCTTCCTAAAATAACTATCCAAATATGTTTGTGTTGTATGTATACATTGTCATTATCGAGATCTTAGACACTGACAAAAGAATTTGATGCATGTTCAAAATGTGTATACACACTTTATTTTTGATTGTGTAAGAAAGTAAAAACGGTATAAGAGTTTAGACATTAACAAAAGAATGTGCATCTAAGTTTACTATATCACAAATTGAAGAAAATTTTAATTTATGTGGTTCTTAAAATCTACCTGCCCATATTCTTGTCATAAAAAATAAACATGTGACACTAAAATTCAATATAAAAAACACCTGACGCTCATGATTGGACTCACAAAGTCCAAATCATGGACATGAGTAGAGAGTGAGAAAGTCGAGAGAAGACAATCAGATTCCAAAATCTGATTTTAGAAGACGACGAGGTACTTTCACCTATAGTAGTGCCATCTAATTTTCTTCGCATAATTATATTACTTTCCCACATTTCAGAAAGCTATTAAACTTTATATGAGCAACAAAATAGGACAGTTGTGTGTAGTGATAATATTGAACTTTATGCGGATAAACTTTATATACAAGTTTATCTCTGCACAACAGATATAACTCAACAATACGCTTATCCACAAGCATTGGAGCTCATCACTAGTACTGACGTATTCCTCTATCTCTTTAACTTTAACATAAATTAAAGAGCATATTGAATAAATTATTTTGTGTGATTATAGGAAAATAAATAAATAAATAAAGATATGATTTCATGCCATACATTTGGGCAACTTTTCTTGGTCATCCACCCCTCTCCTTGTGACTCCTGTTTGTCAAAAAGTTATCTCCATTGCATAAATTATATCACAAATTTATGTTAGTTTTACAGATATCTACGTTTGCTCAGCTTATTCATGAAATAGAATAACATGTACGTAATTTTCATTTTCCTCCGCAGGTTGGATTTTTCTACATTGAGGCAGAAATGCTAATATCAAATGACCTACAAAAGTCTTATGTGCTGAAATGTTCGGGCTACTAACAGAAAAAACGTACAAAAAAAAGAAGGTTGTTTGAATGCCAAAGTGCAAAAGACATACAACTTTAGTGCCTCAATATTATGTATTTGTCATACACTGAATTCTATTTCGACAAAATCTAACATATACGTGTAATATTTCAAGTATTAACTCACCATGCATGGTTCCACATTTACCTTCTAAATTGATCTTATTATTGGCAATGGTTCGGCAACAATATTTATTTCTGGTGATCTAGCTAAAAAAAAATCAGCTCCCTGATAGTAGAAAACATAGCTGATACAACCTGCATCAAGATTCCCTTTATTTATACGTATCAGTATACTTTATACAAGTTTTTTTGTTATCTCTGTTACTGTTGTGCAGTCAGTTGAATCATTGCCACCATGTAAACACCTACAAATATTTATACCAACCTTTTCTCATAAGATATTTTAAGTCTTACAAATGTCTCTTTTTGTTTTCATCACCAACTCCTACGCATTAATCATGTACAACATATATTGTCTAATAGAATATTCCTCATTTAGCCAATAAAGTAATCCTGGATAAGCTCTAGTATCACTCACACAACTCTAATAGTTCTATTTTACATAGAAAAGGAACATGTTTTTCCGCTAAGCATTAACAAGAGAAATGCTAAAAGGTGAAGCCGCTCAGTACAAGCAAGGTAGAGATAGTGTTATTAGTTATAAAATATAAATATTCAAGAGTCAGGATGACAATTGAACCACCTACGCCAACAAAAAAGTTGTAAAAGGTGAGTTGATTAGTGATACTTTAATCTGTTCCAATGTAAATGGTTGTCGATTAGATTTATGTATCTTACAGGCAAACATACATCTATTCATGAAAGACAAGCGCTATATTAGTCAAGTTTCATTGGAATAAGTTTTATTCCTTCATTTTATATAAAAAAATTTGTTATTGATTTCTTCGATCTGTCTCAAATAACGTCCTCTTATTCACGCGCTAATTAGATGAGAATATATTTGATTAGTAATTCTTCCATTTCCTTTTTCCTATTGGTACATAGCTAAGCAACATCCCATTGTCCGTCAGATTCATATATGTTTCTCCAATAAACTCACTGAAAAAAGTCACTCTTGCGAGTTTCATTTTCTATCATTTAGATAAAAATATGATTTTTATAAGATCAATTTACATAGCTTTGATAGTTATTAATGCATCAGATAATTGTTATAGTTTTTCATGTCAGTCATGTGTTATTGTTGGATTTTATGGCTCATACAGATTATGTATTTAAAATTCAGTTTGTTGTAGTCTCATTTTTCCATTTTATTTTTTCCTCTCAAGTTCTTTGTCATATAAACAATATATTTGTAACTGAAGTTTGTAATAGTCAGCATCGTGGTATTCTTATTGAATGGTCTAACTTTCTTGATGTCCAAGATCAACATCAGATTAATGTACAGTCTGAAATTTGACTTTTAGCCTTGTTTTACTGGTCGTTGAGAACGTGGAAGGTTATATATTTGCATGTACGTTATAGCTATTGCCTTTACATATATACTCAAATCAAAAGTGAACCATCAGTCTTCTCTCAACTAACTTTTGCAGCTCATCTCCTTAAAGTTTCAAATTGGTGGATTTTTGGTTTTCCCTTTATTGCTTTCATTGGTTTGTAGCTTTTAGGTCTTTTTTTTTCTTTTTATGCAATTCTTTGTTGATTGTACTTCTGTGAATCTTCTCTTTTGTTTGTTCGGCTCATGCATACTTTTTTGTTTTTTAACTTCTGCAACTCATCTTCTTAAAGCTTCATGTCACGACCCAGGGGTACACCCTAGATGTAACATGGCGTACTTGACCCCGAATGGGTCACATACAAATCCTTAGCATATCATAACATAAGATAATAGAAAAATATGAAAATTTTAAAAACTTTATCCATACAATCGAAGTCTTTTATAAAAGAAAATCGGAAGTCTTACTACACTTTGTCTCAAACCATCTAATACAACTTTGAATAAACTCTTGGGACACAGCCCATACAATAGTCTCAAACATAAAGAAAAAACATAAAGGAAATGGTGGCTTTATCCTCGATGCTATGAGGACTCACTAAGTCTTCAACTCCTTGCTCCGTAGAAACATATCCTCAAGGATGGACCTCAAATCACCGAACCCTATATTTGATTAGAATGTAGGCAAGAGTATGCGTTAGTACAAAAGTACTAAATATGATAGCTAGCATAACATAAGGGTTAGTCAACATAAGTCATATGCCATAATCATAAGAATTACTTCATGAAACATAAACTATAAGCATAAGAGACAACATCATAATCAAGACAACATCATAATCATAAGCAAAGTCTCCAACATAGGTATCATATAAGCATTATTCAACCCTTAGTCCTTCATATCATAAGATAACTACTTCTCAAGTAACCTCAAAGCATACTTGTGCAATGCATGAATAAGACACCATAATCTTATTCATGCTAAGTATCCCCTTTGGTCATCATATTCATATTTACCATCTTAGGGTCATATCCTTAGCTTACTTCTCACAAACAAGAGAATCTTCACATAAGAGAAACTTCATAAGTAACCTTCAAGTTATACTTATGCAATGCATAGATAAAACCCCATAATTCCACCTAAGCTAAGTACCACTTTTAGGCCATCATACTTCTTTATCGTCTTTTAATATCATCATTAACTTACTTCTCATAAACAAGGGAATCTCTCACCTTGATTCAATCATAATCATGGAAGTCAACTTTAGCAACAATCCATCTAACCATATATCATACAATAGAAACACTTCTTAGGTACCCATAAGTCATACTTGTGCAATGCATGGATAAGACCCTATAATCCTACCCACACTAAGTATTCTTTTAGGTCCTAATTATTATACTTCTTGGTTGGAAACTAGTCCCTCTCTTTAAACCGTAGAACCCTATGAGGAACTTCCTTAAGCACATCTTAACTCATTATTAGGTTAAACCCTATGAGATACTTCTTTAAGCATGTCTAGGTTCATTATCAAGATGGACTCTATGAGATACTTCCTTAAGCATGTCTAAGTCCATTAATACTTTTGAACACTTGGAGATGCATCTTCAAGTATGTCTTAGTTCATTGGATATGGAAATTGCTACTAGAAACCTTAACTCCACTATGTGAAGGCCTTCATTTCATGAAACCTAACTTTGGGAAAATCCCCACTCTACTATGTAAGAGTTCCCCCTTTAACTTGGTAGCCCTCACATCAACTAGGTGTGGTTCTCCTTTCAACTTGGATCCCGGGCCCTACCTTGTGTGACACTCCATCTCATTGTCAAAATCCACTAGGGGCCAAGCATACACCCCTAGATTAACTATTAAGCCTTGCTCAACATTCATGTCTCATGGAAGAATGTCCTTGACAATCAATCCATGTTCAAGTGATTCTATCACTTTATATATTCAAGCATTCATAAGGTAGGTTAGGTGAGTATATGCCTTTCACCACAATTCTACTTATTAGACCTCTATTCTCATATATACTTTACTCTCAAAGCCTTAGAATACATAACTCATCACATTGGTTTTACTCTCAAAATCCTAGAGATCAACATTCATGACTACAAGCCTTACTCTCAAAGCTTTACTGCATTCTATCATCATACATATCTAATCACAAGACATTCAAGTCACAAGCTTCATCTTTAAGCAATTCTAGTCATGATTCATCATAAAGACTTAATCTCATCAATTACTAGTCAAGATCAATCATATAATATTTAATCTAATTCAATTCATGTCTATATATTCCTATTCTTGAACAATTACTACTCATAACATCAATTCTAGAAGATCACTTATGAATCCTCAATTTCACCTTTCATGACATAAACCCACATAATATCAATTTCATCAATTAGACTAGAGTTAACCATGGAAAACATATAATATCATCAATTTATATACTAAATAAATCATAAACAAGTATTATCCACTCAATTGGAATCATACTCAACACTACCCACAACATAGGAAGAAACCCTAGCTAGAATTGGGGGTTTATCTTCACAATTGGGTGAAATCTAGAAGGCTATATGGATGGAAAAAATCATAGATGAAAAAGCTATCATACCTTGATTCAAATCCCTCACAAAAGCTTGCAACAATGGAGGAATTTGACCTAGTTTTCTTTTCTTCTTCTCTCTTCTTCTTCACTTTCTAGGGGGAGGATTCTTGGGGGGGGGGGGGGGGG
>JAJOOO010008986.1:0-18169 GCA_029582685.1 Solanum piurae
AATGCTCAGAGATGAAATGAAAAGAGGTTTTGCAAAGAAAAAAAAAAGTGCAAAAGAAGAAAGGACTAAAATTGAGAAAATGAAAGGGTGAGAGAGAAAGTGTTACAACAAGGAAAAGGACCCACAAGTACACGTGTCAAAAGAAAAGTGTCCTCACACAACTATTGTTGGTTGTGTCTCAACAACCATAAAATTTTTCGCTATTTACTCTTTAGGATGAAATTAGTCATTATATATGACTCTTGCAAGAATGAAAGTTGCTATTTATTTGAAATGGAATTAGTCATTACGACTCTTGCAGGAACGAAAGTTGCTATTTGTTTAAGGGTTAATTTATACATTGAACATTTTTGTAATATGACTTAGTTTCAAATATATTTGTATTGGTAAGGCAAAAAATTCTACCACAGATACCAAAATATATCATAATACATCATGTATACAAAAGGTATCATGATATATCATGTATTCGGAATGTATTTGATACATTATATATAGAAAGATATCATGATACACCATGTATTTGAAAATATTATAACACATCATATATCCTAAAGATATCATCATATATCATGTATCCAAAAGGTGCATTATATATCATGCATGATACATCATGTATTTGTGTGTAGTTTGATCTTGCAAAGTTAATTTTGATCATTTTCGTATTTGTTATAGTGTTGTAAGGGTATACGTGAAAATAATTTAGTTTCATTTTTATATCTGTTAATGTAACTTTTTTGGAAATTGATAGAGCTATAAAGTTTTACAATTCTATCGCAAATGAATAACATAAATTTCGTAAATCAAGATTATTATTTTTTTAAATAATCTCTTGAGTTGAAATTAAAATTATGATTACAAAAGATAAATAACAATATGTTAAAATTCTTGAAATTAAGATAATCAAATTGAACGGGTCATGATATAACCTAATTTCTAATTCAACCCATTTTAATCATTTCAATTTTAGTTCAACACACCCATTTAACAACCCTCAAAATGAATTATTTCATACTATTTCTTTTCTTATATATATATAAGCTGGCCAGTCGGGCCACAGTTATGCGTCTATATTTATTTACATTCAAATAATAGTATGGCAAAATGGATTTTTAGTAATAATATATTCTTGTTTCAATTAAGTTCATCTGAGATCAATTAAACTCATTTCATCATATCCTCACACGAACAAGCAAAAAAAAAAGAAAAAGAAGCTTCATTTCCCTTGCAACTACAAGTACGACTTCCACAGTCGATCATCATCACCGCCATGGAGTTGTGAATTCATAGCAAAAGTTTAGTGCACTTTTCTAAACACAAGATCCTAGTAATAAACATGATGTTGAATCTTCTGGAGGTGGTCGTTCAAGTAGAAAACAGGGGCGACAATATTCCTGTCTATCTGAAAGAGATTTTCCTTCATGCATTGCCAGGACGATACGGCCTTGTGATCACAGTAGAACCATTCAGCACAAAGGTTATCGCGGCGCATACATTTTTTGCACGCAATAAGTCCTTCGGGAGGCCCTCTATACCGTTGAGGTTCATATAAGTGGGAAATTGATTCAGCAGACCTTCGTACATTTCCCAAAGTTCATCGTCCATGGTTTTACTGATGGAAAAGGATCAATCATCCGTGTGATTCATCCACAACGAACGTCGGAACTCTCTCGTTTGAGGTATGAAAAAAATATAAAGTTTTATTAGTCTATAACTATATATTATATCACAATCACATTTTCAATTTAATTTGAAACGTTAAAGGGTCAAATACCAGGGGTGGCCTCAATATAGCTAAAAGAAAAGGCAGTTGCCCTTAGGTCTCCGTACCCTTTTCTTTGAGTTAATATCTTAAAAGATCATTGAACTATATGAAATTATATAGTAAAGTCACTGAACTTTAGTTTGTATCAATAAAATCACTCAACTAAATTTATCATTAAAATAGATTTGACATGACAAAATATATTATTTTTTATGTCATGTATTAATAAACCCCAAAAATAAATAACATAATAGAATCTATTTATTATTATACTAGACCCACCCATAAATTGGCTTCAATTTTTTTTTCTTACCTGTTTGATCTTATCAGCGACATTTTTGAATTCTTGGATGTTGAGGCCTTAACAGATTTCAACCTCCTCGACACAAATTTATTCTACGAATTATGTATGGAAAATTTAATTTGACGACTAATAATTAATGTAATTATTTAATGATAATGGCACATAGTATTTTTAAAAAAAATATTTTTGATTTGCTGAAATGGAGGGATTACTAGGAGAGTAGGAGTAACTTTAAGAGTAATTTCTTTATCAAGGGACACTGTTTAATATTAAGAAGCTGATTAATTTTACATTTTTATTTGCTACTATAGAATTACTTGTTGCAAAATTACACAAATAAGTATCTTCAATTGTAATAATATTAATTTTTCATATTATTGATATGTAAAAGATTGGACATGATTTTAATGAAGTTAGAGAATATTTTTTAAGAAGTTAATTTCTACAATGAAGGGAGTAATTTGACCATAAAAAGATAAAGAAGTTGATTTCTCATTTTTTTTTATGTGATGATATAATTTCTCTAATTAGAACTAACAATTGTAACTTGCTAACAACTTCAATTTTCCAGCTATACAATTTGCTAGAGGACATAATGAAAATTAGAGCATAAATCGGGTATATGGGTTTAGGGTGGATTAATATAATAATAAATAAATTCTATAAGTTTTATTTATTTGTGGGATTCATGATTACATGGCATGAAAAATATTTTATTTTGTCATGTTAAGTTTATTTAATGATAAAATAGTTGAGTGATTTTTGAAGATAGAAACTTTAAGTTGAGTGATTTTATTGATACAAAACAAAGTTTAATGACTTTGCTAGATAATTTCTCATACTTCAGTGACCTTTTAAGATATTAACTCCCTTTTTTTTAAAAAAAAAAAATAGATTATAAATATTTTTTTACAAAATTATTGAGTATTATTTATAGAAAATATAAAATTTTCATTAAAATGGCAAAAATTAAGTAATAGAAGTTTGACTAATCTAGAATACTATGTCTCAAGAAAAATTAAATGAATTTTCTATAATAAACTTCACTAAAAAATACATCGTATATATAAGTAAAATTATATTTTAAATGATAAAATAAGATGTTTTGAACACAATTGAAATAATAAACGTTCTTTGCCCATTGGATTCTGGTGCTCACCCAAAGCTGGGGCGAACAACATCCGTGCGAGTTTGATTCCCCAAAGCTACATTTTATTTTAATTTTTGAAAAGAGCTATTAATTAATAAAGCGGCTATTTTTTCAATAATGTAAAACTAATATTATCTATTAAAATAATCTTAAATTACTTAAAATTTTAAGGAAAAAAAAGTTTAGTAGCCAATTAAATTTTTAATCAATTTGACTTTTGATTTTTTTCTTTTCATTAAATTTTTAAATAAAATTTAAAATTAATTATTTCATTTAAAGTTAATCAGAAAATTTATTTCTTTTTTTCTATAAAACTATTAAAAGTGAAAAAGACTTCATATAAAATTTCTTTTAAAAAATCTCATTTGTTTCTACTCTTTATTTTCGATTTCTCGGTGAAATTCTTAAGTATAAATGTGATTTTATTCTAAACTGGATTTTTTTTGTCCGTTGATCACTTCCTATTAAATAAATATGTATGCACATCCAAGTTAAATATTATGTAATTTGATTTTAAAAATTTTGGTATATTTTTTAATTAAAAATAATAATTATTTATGTTACATAGTTTGATTTACAAAATTTTATAGCACCCATTCGTTAATTATTTTTTTTACCTATGCAATTCTTGGACACCCTTCATGAAATTTTTGACTCCGTCACTGCTCCTGCCTTCATTTATTCATGTTGTTTTATATATATACTCGATCTTGTTTATGATCAGGGCTTTCAACTTTCTTGCTATGGGGTTCAAAGAGAGGAAGGAGGTGTGGGTTGTGAAGAAGTAAGGACTTAATCAGATGCAGGAATACTGAGGCTGCGGCTATCATATGAAACTCATGCTTTATTTGATTCAGGAAAAACGTTTCTGTGTCTTTTTTTAATTCAAGAACCATTTTGAAATTTTAGTCCCTTCAAATCTATAGGCACATCTGCTCTTCCAAAGTTCCCAACAAATAATAGTTGACAAACATTGAATTAAAAAACTGTGAATACAATTTTTGGACTTCGTAAGTCACCATTGCATGATGTTGTTTTTGAGGTTATCCTTTACAACAACAAAAAAAAATCCCCAAGAATCAGAAAAAAAAAATTCAAACATTTTTTGCCAAATCATCTTGAATAAAGAGATGTTGGATAGTTTCATATTTATTTTGAGAGCAACAACAACATATAGAAGGGCCATTAATGTGAAATCTAGCAATTTTATCATCTGTTAGGAGCTTATTATTAAGCATCCTCATCATGAAAAATAAAACTTTAAGGGATCGTTTGGTAGGAAGTATTACGAGAAATAGTTCAAGTATTATGTGTGGTATTATTTAGTACTATGTTTGGTAGGAATTTTGGGTCTATGTATAACTAATCCAGGGATTAGTTATACACCCTACATGGTATTATAGGATTTATAAATAATACCTTTCACTTAGTGATATTAGTAATACATGAGATCTAATACCATGAGACTAATCTAGGTAAAGATAAAAATACCCCCTCAAATCCTTTTAATCATTTTATTTATTTTCTTGATTTTATGTTTTATATATATACTAATAAATTTATTTAAATAAATTAGTTTACAAATTTTATTATTTAAACAAAGTTTTTTGTTGCTAAAATATGAGTTATTTAACCTATTTATTATTAATACAAATATTATAATCCGACTAATATGCTAATGTATGAATTTAAGAACAATTCATAAGTCAGTTATCACCCCTTCACAAAAATCCATTGAAACAGTACACAAATAGTCTAAAACAAGAGCATATATATATATATATATATATATATATAGGGCGAAGCTACAGTGTCCCGAGGATGTCATATCATATATATAAGTAAAATGCTATTGATAACGGTTAAACTTAATAGATTGAACACCCTGAACATATCAAGATACTATGGTCCAACGGTGTGAGGCTCTCCTGCCTTACTTTGAAGGCGTGGGTTCAATTTCCCACTAGTGCATTTTATAATCATTTTAAATTTTAAATAGAACACTTTTATTTCATTATTCATTAACTTATTTCTTTAATTGTCTAAGCTAATTAAATTACATTCTTAATTAGAAATCTAGGTTTAGTAGCTAATTGAATTTTCAATGAATTTGACTTTTTATTTCTTTTCATTAAAATTTGAAATAAAACTTAAATGTAATTATTTAATTTAAAGTTAATAAACAAATTCTAAACTATTTCTATAAAGCTGCTAAAAGCGAACAAAAGAACACCTCATTTGATTCTGCTTTCATTATTTATGTCTCGTTATTGTTGTCATCACCATAGATTAGTGAAAGCTTGAAACGTAAAATGATTTCATTTTAATCTTAATGCCTCCCCCCCTCCCTCTTTTTTTTTTGTTTTGTTCGTTCACTTTATATTAAATAAAACACAAATATTAAAGCTAAATATTATGCAGTTTGATTTTTAAAATTTTGGAACAATTATTCGTAAAAAAAAAGTAATATTAATATTATGTAGTTCAATTTTAATTTTTTCAATGCATCCATTCATCAAAAAAAATAAAATTACTTATGTAATATTTGGATATCCTTCATAAAATTCTTATCTACGCCACTATATATATATATATATATATATATATATATGCATATGCTTGTATTGCCTGAGGATAAATTATTATCTTCATTTGCACAACTTGGACTTGGTGACCAAGTAGAATCCGCAGAAATCAAGAATTAACCTTAAATTAAAATAAGTATATAAGATGAAAGTCCACTTATGAAAGAGACAGATATACAAATTAAGCAATGCATCGAGTTTCATTTGTTTTCAAATGATTTTTTCTTTCAGATAACAGTTTTATATATTAGTTAAGAAACTATTACACTCAAAAATATAAAAATAAAAAATGTTCAAATTAGACCAAATATTATAATTTTATCTGATGATCGTTTCCCTCATAACAATCTAATCAATTTTCAAAATAATTTTTTTTAAAAACATCTCGAGTATAAAAATAGTTTAATATATTTTGCTATTTTTTATTTTTGTTTTATTTTATGATAAAGAGTGTTTTTTTTATTTTATTGATACAAAACAAAGTTCAATAAATTTTCGCTATAAATTATTATAGTTGTGTGACCTTTTGAGATATTAACTCCAATTTATTAAGATGACAATTATTTACCCTCAAAATGATATATACTTTAAAGAACAAACACCTCTAAAGACCGTGTAACTGTGTAAGTGATTGCTTAAAACAATATAAGCATTCTTGCAACAAAGTCATAATGACTAAAAAAAACTAACGAGGGAGTACTAGTTATAACAATCAAAAATTAAAAAAAATAAAAAATAAAAATTACTAGCATCTTTAAAAATTAAAATACAAGACTTACAATAATCAAAAATTCAAAAACATAACAAAACCACCCGTATCTTTAAAATAAAAATACACTCACAGGAGGAAAACAAACGAAGAAAAAACAACACCACACGTCCTCCATAACAATAATTAAAAACCGAACACGCAGAATCAACACACACATCCTCCATAACAATAATTAATAAACAACACGCAGAATTCGAGTCAAACTAAAGCATAAATTTCGTATGATAGCTGTAGCCTGCAGTCTCCATGCATATAACTGAGTCCTTACTCCTTCATAACCCAGACTTCTTTCCTTTCTTTATAGCCATTTGCCAGAAAGTTAAAGGCCCTGATCATAAACAAAATAACGTGAATAAATCAAGTGATAAACCCCTCTCACATGAAAATGATACTACATTTTTATATACTAAAGAAATAATCAAACTTTTTTTAAAAAAAACGCGCGGAGGGAATTGGTCAAACGGGTGGGTTTAAAAAAAATTGGCATTTAAAATTGGGGTGGATCATTTATTTCTGAACTTGTCCAATTTAAATAAAAGATAAATATGTACCAAAGTATAATAAGAGGAATATATTTAGATATAAAATATAACGAGGAGTGTATATACAAACTATTTCTAATAATACAGGACATAGGCGACTTAAATACATCAATAGCCTAAAGTCACATTGGAATGAAGTCTTAAATGTTACTAGCTCAATTTAAAAAAGAATGGTCTAATTTTTTTCCCCCTTTTTTTTACAACACTTTAATTTCAATTTTTTATATAACATGTTAATTTTTTTATGAATTTATTATAGCGAATCCATTTTATTATTATTATAATATTCTAGATTTATAAAACTAAAAAATATCATACCTGACCAAAAATATAACAAATGGTGTATATATAAATTATTTCTGATAGTATAAGATTGGGGCAACAAATCACATCGGAATGGAGGCGTTAAATTTGGGGCTTAAGACAAACTGCCTTTTGTTTTAGCTGTAGAGCCGGCCCTTGTATTTGACCCTTTACCATTTCAAAACTGAAAGCAGAAAGATGATTATGAGTATATATATACACTCTAAAAGTTGATTTTTTTCATAAGAAATTAAGTACCTCAGACGAGAGATTTCTAGCTGTCGTTGAGGACGAATCACACGGATGATTGATCCCTCTCCATTATCAGAAACAGCATCAATGATGATCTTCGGGTAATGTACGAAGGTTTGTGGTGTCAATCGCTGAATAAATTTCCCATTTATATGGACCTCTACGGTAGAGGGCCTCCCGAAGGACTTATTGCGGGCAAAGAAGGTATGCGCCGCGATAACCTTTGTGCTGAACGGGGGAATTAAGATCACAAGGCCGAATCGTCCTTGCAGTGCATGAAGGAGACTCTCCTTCAGGAAAACAGGAATTTTCCCTCTATTTTCTATTTGAACGACAACTTGTACTGGATTCATCTTAATTACTAGTGGATCGAGGCTTCAACTTAATTACACTTTCTTGAGAAATTTAGAAGATGCAAATTGGAGAGCCTAGCAACAACTCCATGGAGGGGCCGGTAGGATCATGATCGGGTGGTGAAGTTGTAGAGACGTAATAAAGGTTTGTATGTTGGTTCATGTGAGGATAAGTCGAATGAGCTTAATTGGTTTGAGATAAACTTATTTGGAATATTAAGTTGAATGTAATGAATTGGATGCGGAGATTAATGAAATGTTTTTCCCTCACAAAAGAGATGTAACAGAATGATGGAATTTGTATACAACTCTACCCTTTTATAAGAAATGAAATATAATACGTACATTTTCTCTAAAGCAAGAAATTATGGTAAGATAATATAAGGCAATAATGCAGACTGCAAATTAAGCATAAGACAGAGAGTCCGTTTGGATTGATTTAAAAAATAAGTTTTTAAATAAAAAATTAAAAAATCAAATTTAAATGACTTTTAAGTAAAAAAAAAATAGATGAAAACCTACTTTTGATTTTTAACTTTTTTTAAAGTTATTTTTAATTTACTTTTAAATTATTTTTAATCATATCGGGCTCAAAGCCACGATATAACATTGAAAATTGGAATATTCCTAATTTACAACGAATTATAGAAATAGAGTCAAGTCAACTCTGCAGCTTCGGTCCCAATTTTTGCTTCAATAATAGAAACATTTCATTTTTCTATAGTCATTTTTTACATTTATGTGGGTTTGGGCGGTTTGACACTCTCAAACCCAAACCTAAACGAATTATTAAGAATATCTTCATCGTTAAGTAATTAGCTAGACCACATATACCCCTTACTTTAACATGGGGTGCTAGGTGTGCATTTGATTTGGTTTTATCCTATTTGATTTTGATTTTTCAGTTTTTTGATTTTGAAAATGTGTAATTTAATCTGAACCAAAATAAATTTGGGTTTGGTTTGATTCTTTTCGATTCGATTATTCGATTATGTCAATAATTAAAAAAATAATCAAAGTTATATTTGCAATTTGAATATATATAAAATCTCTTAAATTTACTATCTAATATAAATCACAAGTAAAACGTACAACGTAATACTTAAAAGTATACCAATTATAGATGTCCAAACATAAAAGATAAACTAAATCATAATGAAAGATAATAACTAAAAATGGATATACAAAAATAATATAATTCGGGTTTTTCGATTTATCAATTTTTATTTTTCTAAATTCGAAACCATATAATAGGGGTGTACATGACCGGGTTGGTTCGGGTTTTCCAAATATCAAACCAAACCATTTGTATAAAAAAATTAAATTTATAAACCAAACCAAACTAATAAAACTCGAATTTTTTTCGAGTTTTTCAATTATGCAAACTATAGTTATAACATACAAATATGATTTTTATGTTTGCTATGTGAAAGTTGCTCAATTAATTTGTGCTCCAAATATTTTTTTATAAGTCCAACCAAAATACAACTATATAAGGTATTTCTTAAGAAAATAACACAAAATATGAGATGAGTGATGACACAAAAATATTCAATAAAAAATAATAATGAAATCATATAAAATAAATATTGCAAATTGATAAGTCATAATTTAGAAGTACTAAATCATGCTAAAATAAGTCTAATAAGTATTAATTACATGATTAAACATTAAAGAAAAAATAAATTAGATTATGTATTTTAAATGTCTAAACCAATGTAAAACTAAAGAACAAATATTCAACATTGTTGTCATTTTTAGTGTTGAATCAATTTATTTTGTTAGCATTAGTATTGATTTAATTTCGAATTGAGCTTTATTAGTGTTACTAATATCTATGGACTATAACCTTTATTAGACCATTCAAAATTCTAAGTCTCAAAAAACTTGAAAAAAATATGTTAAAAGATAAAAATTATGAAAACGTATAAGTAATATTTAGAAATTACATCAAAGTAAATACTTTTATATAAAATAAATTTTAAAAATTATATAGTATATATATAATGTCGGGTTGGTTTGGTCTCGGGTTGACTTTTTTTAGTTAAAACCAAACCAATCCAAGTATAGTCGGATATTTTTTCTCAATACCAAATCAAGTCAAACCAAACCATTCATCGGGCTTTTTATTTTTTACTCAATTTGCGATTTGATTCAGTTTTCGATTCGATTTTGTACACTCCTACTAGATAAAGTAAATTATTAATTCAAAATCAAATAAAAAAAATCAATCCAAATTAAAATTCAATTCAATTTACTGCACTTAAAATTAAAATCCAAATTTAAAAACCATTACAGTGTGGACATTTTAATGAATTACATAAATGAGATTACGTACGTCTTATTCACTTTGTGTACCTCAAAATACGCTCAAATATAATATTGAAAAAGTTACTCCAATATTAGTAGCAAATATAATCTTATCTTTTTAAGTGGCAACACGTCAAGTCCATGCCATAAATTGTCACCAAATAAGAAACAATGAACAGAGTAAACTTAGACGCAATTCTTACTCTAATTCATATAGTTTCATATAAATCAAGTTATCTTGGTCGGTTACCATTGAATAAAAATTATATTATAATAATGAGATAACAAATCTTAAAGGTATTAAATTAATAAAAGTACATTCAGATTTGTTAATATTTTGATTTATAGACGTTGACTAAAATCCATACTACTAGGGAAGTTGCTGCCCAACCTGTCATTTTAATTAATAAAGAATATAACATCAATGATAACATTTCATTTTTCACATTCATGTGTGGATGGGCGGTTTGACACTCTCAATGTCCAAGGAAAAAAGATTTTTTATAGGTTAAGAAAAGGGGAAGGAGGATAAAAAAATGGTTAAATGGTCTGGTGGATCCTTGTACTTGTACTCGTACTCGTTTGTATTGTGAACCCTTCTATTTATCCCTTTGTTATCTGAACCCCCAAACTCATTTAAACTCAACATGTTGAACCCTTTCAATTCATCGTGACTCTCAATCGCGCTGATGTCACATTCCATGTAAGATAAATTTTGCCACATCATTTTTTATTTTTTATAATAATTTCTTTTTGGACAATTATTAATCAAAATTTTATTAAATAAAAGGTAAATTAATAAATTTTAAATTAATTATTTAAGAAAAAATTAGGACTCCCTCCACTCCGGTTGCAACCGCGTAACATCCAAAATCCACCGGGGAATGTCGCCGCACCACCGCTCCTCTCGCCGACGAGACCTGTACTTTCTCCTTCATCGTCTTCATCGTCTTCATCTCCATCGCAAACCCTCACTATTTTCCTTTCCTCCTTCTCCAACCACCACAAAATCAGCAACCCTAAGCCGCCACACCACCGGTGACCCCCTACGAATCATCAACGACAACCTCTCCTCTCCGTGCTCTCCGTCTATCAACAAACACCCTCATCGCCTCCCGTTCTAGCGAAAAGGTATCAGTGTCGCCTTTCTCTCTCTTACTCCACTGCAAAATCAATGGACTCCAGCGAGCATTGCCATAAAATCAACCAATGCCACTCTCTCCCTCCACTGATAACAGCTTGAAACTTGACGTCAAGGAGGTCCCAATGCCAAATATCCGTTAAAGATCAAGATGACCATAGGTGTGGAGAAGAAAGAAAAAGTCGTTGGGGGCAGGGATGGGGATGGCAGCGAAAAAGTGGGTGGAGTTGAGGGAAGAAGAGAGATCTTTTTAAATTTATTATTATTGTTATTATTATTTTAATATTTTAAGTTTAAATATGATGTTCACTTGCCTTCAGATGCGTGTAGTCACACTCTCTTGCCAACTCAGCCATTTTATTGCCACATAAGCTTGGTCAATGGTCAGAGGGATTTGATATATTGTGTTTTATTGAGTTTAAGGGTTCAATTGGTAAATGATTAAGTAGAAGGGTCCATAATACAAACTTGGACAAGTATAGAGGTCCACAGGCCATTTCGCCTAAAAAAATACTCATAAACTATTAAAAATGAAGCAAATATATCTTTTGTTATTAAAAATAAGAAATTTTTTATTATAAGACAAATATGTGCTATATATTTACTATATGCAGTTATAACTTTAAAAAATTACACATTACACTAGTCAAGATCAACACTGATGGAAGCTTCAACATAAGTAATGGAAAGGCTGGACTCGGTGGGGTTCTCAGAGATGAAGAGGGAGAGTTGATCGTGGCTTTTTCAGTCCCGATAGAGTGTTCCAGTCACAATGAAACAGAGGCAAAAGTAACATGGTATGGTTGCAAATGGTGCATTCAAAATGGTTACACTAACCTCAACATCGAACTGGACTCTTCGCTTATCGTAGGACTGCTCACAGATGGAAAAGTTAGCAGTTTCAAATTAAATAAAGTTATCGAAGATACTTCTGCACTGCTTAGACAGTTCACTCATTGCTACAGAGAAGCCAATCTACAATTAGTTGATTGGCTAGCAAAAATGGCTATGAACTATCAGGCTAGCAATATATATGTCTCGTACCAACAACTTCCTAAGGGTGAGAACGGACCTTTCCTCATGGATAAGAGACAAATCCCAAATATTAGATCGAAATTTGACAAAGCAAAACGTTTATGTTAGCTAGACAAATTGATTGACAGTAGGAAATTGGGCAATAAGTTTTTTACTAATAGCTCAAGTTTTTGCAAGATAGTTTCTATCCTTTGTGTTGTAATCTAAACCTTTTATGGAATGAAATACAACACTCCCAGGAGAACTGGGGAATTTGATAATAATAATAATAATAATAAATCATGCTACAACTCTAAATTAAGAAAGTTAGTCGTGGGGTATCCTAAAATAAGGTTTTAAAGAAAATCATTCCCCTCTCTTAGCGATATATTATATCTTCTTTTTTTTTTTTGCTTATAACGGAAGAATTTTGTTTATATTTAAGGATCATTCATACAAAAATGAATTGATCTAAGTGAAACAATTCCATTCACATCTCTATCAAGAGCATTAGTAACAAAGGACAGAGATGCTTAAAAAATATAAAGCTTATTAGTACTTAGATTTTGATCCTGAGATTTTCTTCCATATTCTGCTAGGATATCCGCAAGTTTATTAACTTCCCTCGGGATAAAATTCAGAGTTGTTCCTTCCATCAGTTGGAGCAATGACCTGCAATCGGTGTGAATATGTGAGTAAGCTGAGTTATTATTATTCAGGAAACTTAGTAATACCTGCAAATCAGTTTCCATCATTAGGTGCTTTATATTTCTTTCTTCCACAAGGGTCAGTCCATGTAATAAAGCTAGCAACTCTGCATGGTAGGCAATGTCTGCTTTTATTTTACAAGTAAATCCTACTATCCATTCTCCTAGATGCATGGTTTCTTATTACACCTCCAGTGCCACCATTAGTCATATTTGTTTCAAAGAAGCCATCAATATTAAGCTTGAGGTATCCATCCGGTGGTTTATGCCATGCAACCGGTATTATGTGCTTAGAGGGTTTATGGTGTTGAGTATATGCTAGGTGATAGAATTCCAATGCATGGAATGGATAATATTGGAGATACTGGTAGGATTTTGGCTTTTGAAAATATTATTGTCCCTTGTTTTCGAAATTCCAAAGAATAATTGGAGCTAGAATGGCAGTAGGCACTCTAAGGTTGTTATGAATGGGGGGATATGTTGTGGAGTGACATAGTTGGTAGATACTATTGAAAGGTTCTTGGTAGTTTAAGGCTATGCCAAAAGTATGCCATATAATTTGGCGATAAGGCATTCTATGAAGAGGTGTTGGGTCGTTTCCTCCTCATGACATGTCCTACAGTTTTTTTGGTTTGTTATATTCCTATTAAAAAGGGAGGATGAGGTGGGAAGCTTGTCTAGGATGACCAACCTTATAAAAAAACTTAATCTTATTAGGCGTTATAAGCTTCCAAATCCAATTATGGGATGTGGAACTAGTACTGATGCTATCCTTCTTATCAATTATTAACAGATTATAAGCTTTGTTAGTGCTGAAATTACCATTGTCATTTTAGTTTTAGTAAAGGTATCTTTCTTAGGGTGCTAAAATTGTAAATAGGTACCCTAGATGACGTTTTTGATAGGTCTAGGTATTTTAAAGGATACTTTCGAAAAATCTCAGCTATTATTTTTCAGAAGGTGTGAAACTAACATCTTAAGATCGGGTTTATTCAGAGGACCTTGGATAGTTTCTCTCAAAATATTTTTTCCTTCAATCCATCTTTCACTACATAGATAAATTATTTTCCCGTTCCTAATATTCCAAGAAATTCCCTTATGAAATAAGATGTATGATCTATTAAAGTTCTTCCATATGTAGGAATCGTATGGGTAACATTTGGAATAGTAGCTAGTATCGTCACTTTTGTTTGTGTATTTATTGGTGAGGACTTTTTCACATTGTATTGCATTGTTGGGAATAGAGTATAACACAGATTAATTAGGGTAGTTCTCCCAGCTAAGAATATATATCTAGTTTTTCATCCGCTAAGTCTCTTGTCCATGTAAATCTATTATGAATTGATAGTCCTGGCTCTTAGGGTGGTGGTTCGTAATTGGAAGCCCTAGATATTTACCCATCTTTATAGTTTGACAAATATTCATCAGGGTCGAAATACTATTCCTATCCTCTGAGCTCACATTTGTTGTGAATATAGCCATTGATTTGTTAAAATTAATTTTTTGCCCCGACTGCTTAGAAAGAGTATTACAAATATGAATTATAGAGGAAGCATTAGCAGAGTCAACTTTCGCGAGGAGGATAATGTCATCCGCGAATTAGTGCGAAATCGAAATACCAATTTTATAGGTTGTCAACTCTCCTTTATGGCATAATTAATTAGCCTAGACAAAGATTCCATACAAATTATGAAGATGTAGGGGGATAAGGGGTCTCCTTGTCTAATTCCCCTTGTCGTCAAAAAGAGAAAATAGCTAGTAGGGATCCCGTTTACTAAGATTGAAAAAGGTTGAGATACTAGACATGATTAGCGATATGATATTATCAGTAAAATTAAGGATAATAAGGGATTGTCTAATGAAAGACCAATTTAATCTATCGAAAGTCTTTTCTAAGTCAATTTAGTAGCATTTTTCCAAACTTCCCTTTCGCTTTCCTAAATGAATGTATAGCTTCTTAAACAATTATGACATTGTCCACCGCTCTTCGTCCCAGAATGAAGCTGCATTGGTGAGGACTAATAATGTCATCGAGATAAGGTCTAATTCTATCAACTATAATCTTAGTGATAGTTTTATAGATAGAGTTACATAAGCTAACAGGTCTATAGTGGGTAATTTGTTCAGAGTTATTAATTTTAGGGTTAAGGCATATGAAAGTTTTGTTTAGATCCATAGGAATAGAGCAATTTTTAAAAGTTAACATACATGTGGTGACTACATAATCCTCCGTATTCTTCCAAAAAATTTGAAAAAAAATATTGGGTGCAGAGAGATTTAAGGGGTTGGAAATAGAATAAGGCATTTTTTATTTTTTTTGAAAGATCACGACCTATATAATTATTATTTTAAGTGAAAATAGCATTTTGACAATGAGGAGGAGAGTAGTTAGAGTTATGATTGAGCTTTGTCTTATAAATGTTTTGATAGAGTTGGAGAATAATTTGATTGATTTTTAAAGGATCAAGGGTCCAATTTCCTATTAGTGGTAGAGATGTGGAAGAATTTGGTGTTAGCATCTCCTTCATTAGTCCACTGGATTCTTGATTTTAATTTTCAGAAATCTTCTTACCTTTTAAGGAGTTCATTATAATCATTGACAAGAGAGTTTTTCAAGTCAAAGTGAAAATACTTCTTATACTTGAAATTCATACGCGGGAGACCAGTTATAGGGTTTAGGTTTAAATTTTTTTTTCGAGGGTTTCTTTATTCCACATCTTTACATCATTAGTGAATTTTATTAGGGATGTATTATAGTCACAAACCTTTTCCCAAGCATTATTAATAACATTAGAAAAATCAGGATGAAGGAGCCACATGGATTCAAATCTAAAAGTTTTGTTAGGCTTAGGGTAGTTTTTTGCACAGTTCAATGCATTCGGGGTAGATGTTGAACATTGGAGTCAGGATGAAGACTTAGCCAATCTTGATCCATCTAATCTTTCCATGATAAGGGTTTTATAGTTCTTATGCTTATTTTTCACGTAAATTTTTGCCCAGTGAATCCTAGATCAATCACACCCATATTGTCTAGACAATTTAGAAAAGAGGAGCGCATTTGATGTTATTTATATGCCTTCCTCCTAATTTTTCAGAGGCATTTATAACCTCGTTGAAGCCTCCACATACTAGCAAAGGGGCTTTAATATTATTATTTATATGTCCTAGGTTGTTCCACGGAGAATTTCTATAGCTATTAGAATTTTTAGCATAAATTATAGAGAAGTAGTATTTAGGCATTTTTGAGCTAACCTTAATAGTCGAGTGGATTTCCTGATAGTTAGGACGAATGGTTCAATTGTAACATCAGTGCTTCTCCAAAATAGTGCAATACCTCCGAAGTATTCATTAGCCGAAACTTGAATAACTTCAGAAAAATCCAAAGCTTGCAGTACCTTATTATGATCTTCCCTTATTGTTTCTGTGAGTGCTAGTACAGTAGGATTATTCCATGCAATTATAGCCCTCAAGTTATTCATAAAGTTTGCATTGTGTTCTCCTCCACAGTTCCAAAGAAGTATCTTCATTGATAATTCTTCTAGTGGTGTTGAGCTCCCTCCTGGTGCAAGAGACATCTCCAGGTTTGTTTTTTCTCTGAGAATATTCCCTCAATTGGTTGTTTGCCTTTCAATGTTGGTATAGTTACAACCACATATTTGGGAGGAGTGTTGGTGTTGTAGAAATTAATGTTCATTGTGATTTTTAAGATTTCTTTTGGGATTTTGATCAAAATATTTCTTTCTATGTTTTGATGCATATCTATTGTAAGAGAGTTCCTCAGGTATAGAGTTTGCAGGGGGGGAGATTTAGACTGTGTGGTTCCTCCTCTCTCATTTGATTGGGATCATTGTGCTGAATAGAGGGTGATAGCTCCCTCATGTGGATTTGTGGTACCACCTGATTCCTCATTTGGTCATCTTCCACATAGATTGTGATTACCTCGTTGGGCAGATTAGCTCCTTCCATGTTTAGAATTTGTTGGAGTGAGTAATTTACGGTATAAGCAACAAGTGTTGCATGTTTGGATTGGAAAGTGGTGTCGGTTGGTGTATCACTCCAGCGTTGTTAGCTCTTGAATGATTTCCAATTGAGTGGCAGTCAGTCTTATTAGACTGTTTGTTAGTCTCTCTCTTATCACAATTGGTATTGGCGTAAGATCATTTTGGCTCAGGTGAGTGTTTTGGATCACATAATTCGTATCAAATGGGGTCAGTGGGTTCATGAGGTGCTGGAAACCAAGGTGACGTGGAGTGTAGTTTGGTACCTCCGTCATCAGATTTAGTTGTTGAGGGTCATTAGGGTAGTTGGGTTGGTAAAGGGGTTGTGGTGGGGGGAAGGGAGGGCTTTGGGGGTTGCTGGCATTGTTCATTGCCATATGGTGGTGAAAAGAGTGAAAGTTGTTCTGATTTGATAGTCTTGAGGTTCGGCGTTGGTGGAAGTGGAGGTGTTGACGGTGGTTGAATTGAGACATGACTGTTGAATTTCTATTGAAAGTTTTTGGTAGTTGATGAGGAAGGGATGCAATGGCTTATAAAGTTTGTATTTGGTTGGGAGAAATCATTGTAATCACTATCAGATTGTACTTTTTGATTTTTTTACCTACTTTGATACTATTTGTGGTGCATGTGTTGTTGTCGTTCTTGCGGGGGAGTTAAAGATAAAGTTATTTGGGTGGTAATGTTTATGTTTGGAGGAGTTGTAATGGAGTGTAAGAGCAAGTTATAGTATGAGTATTTATAATGTTGATAATAAAACATCTCTAAGACTTGATATTAAGTAAGAATGGAGAATTTTTTGGATTCAATTGAATATTGTTCATATTTAGCCTACTCAAATAAGGAAGAAATATAACTAGTTAAATCATTTATAGGAAAAATATTATATCTAAAGTATTTCTCATTTACTCATTTATAAAATATATATATTAGATTAAGTTAAAAAATAGTTGTAGATCTTGAGTTTTTCAACTTA